>JBBDGP010001075.1:3137500-3271627 GCA_037952835.1 Lithobates septentrionalis | reverse complement strand
GCCAACCTGTACCTGGGGGAGTGGGAGGCCATGTTCCTAGGCGATGAAGGCTTGTCGATGTACACGGACCACATATTGTGTTGGTACCGGTACATCGACGACCTCTTCATCGTTTGGGACGGACCAACCGACCTCCTTAGGGAGTGCCTATTGAGGATGAACCGCAACGACTTCAACCTCAATTTCACTATGTCATTTGACAAACAATGCATTACGTTTCTTGATGTAGAGGTCTGTAGAGGTGAGAAGGGCAGTGTTATTAGCAAACTGTACAGGAAATCAACCGCAAGCAATGCCATACTGCATGCAAGCAGTTTTCATCCCAAACCCCTCCTCAACTCTATCCCATATAGCCAGTACTTGAGAGCAAAACGGAACTGCTCAGACAGCAACACCTTTAAACTAGAGGCGAACAAGCTGCGCGATAGGCTATTACTAAGGGGGTACTCCCATACATCTTTGAAACGCTCTTTTAAAAAAGCCCTCCTGCAGCCTAGAGAAGAACTGCTATACTCCCAAAAAACCAACAAATCTGACAAGAATGATACGGGTACCCTCAGAATCATTACCAAATTCAACAACCAACACAGACAGGTGAGGAACATTGTGACTAAATATTGGCACATGCTACAATGCGATCCAACTCTAGGACCTTTGGTCCCACAGAGACCCCTTTTTACTTTCAAAAGAACCACCTCCCTGGGAGATAAAATCACAGCTAGCGAATTTAAGGCAACGAACAACAAGACACACTGCAAATACAAGGGGACATTCATGTGTGGCAAATGTAGATACTGTAAATACATGCTTACAACCAGAAACCCGACCCTTCCAAATGGACAGTCATTCCGCCCCAGACATTTTGCCAATTGCAGGACTTCTGGGTGATTTACTTACTCCTCTGTGAATGTACCTGCTTTTATGTAGGAAAAACTAAGAATGAATTTTGGAAGAGGGCGTACAGACATCTAGCTAGTATGGAAACTGGTGACCCGGACCTCCCATTGGGGAGGCACACCCTAATGGTACATAACGGTATATGCCCAAAAATCAAATTCCTTATCTTGGATCGGGTACATCCAGAATCAAGGGGAGGGGACTGGAACAAGACACTGCTGCAATTAGAGTCCCGGTGGATATATAACCTAAGAGCCACCGAACCCCCAGGCTTAAATGAAACCATTTGGTTTAAACCCTTCCTCGAAGGCTTTTCATCTGGTGGTAGAGAGCAATAGGGAGGACCACCCCTTAGACAACGACAGGTGTGGGGTGACACTATGGACCAGTCAACCACTCTTCACTCTTACTCCATCTAGTATCATCATCAAACATGGGGGGCTACACTACTGGTCTACTCCCCGTTTCTCTTTTCCTCCTCCCCTCCCCCCCCCCCCCCCCCTCCTTTTTTTACCGTGGGCTCATATATTATGGGATATACAGTTAATATACTATCTATGGTGTCATTCTAGGTCATGTATTGAAATCTTTATATCCTGTATATTGTATGATATTTGAGGTTATCGATGTCCAAATGATATGTATATACATCTGATGTCACTCTATTTGTACAACATGCCCTTGAATTATACTCCCAATGTATATATGCGACTTCTGTACTGTTTTTGTTATGTCATGTTTTGTTAGGTTTTCTCCATCAGACTTCCCTCCTAACCTGTACTGCACTGCCCATCGGCCCTGTTTCCATGTTATAGCAATAAAATCTGGCACTGTATTCTCCATTTTAGCTGCATATTTTATATGCTCCTCTCTTATCTATTCTATTACGTGACCTGTGATCCGCCCGGCACGAAAAGAGCCGCCTGAGCCAAGTCTGGACTCATGGTGGCGCTGTGTGAGGTACAGAAGCATCTGTCCTCCATCTTGCGACCCCAGCGGACATGCGCAGTCCGCTGGGGAAGCTAGACGTGCCGGCGGGTGCAGTAGGCGTGGCCACGCCCCCACGTCGTATGCGTCCGCATGCGCTGTGGTTGCCTGGCGGCGCGCGCTCCACCCGGGGGGCCAGCCATAGTGTATCCGCCCCTCCCTCACCACAATCAGCTGTTGATGTTCCTCATCAGCAGCTGATAGGTGGGGAGGGCTTTATATACCCGGCTTCAGCCCACACCAGGCGCCATCTGCTGCTGACAGGACGCTTTCGGTGTGAGGTGCTGCAAATACTTGGTTAGTAACTTACTACATATTACTGACATGGACTTCTTTAACTATAAATCCTGCCTACTATCTTTCATGTGTTACCTGATGTCCGCTATACTCTGGGGTTCAACCCCTCCCTTCTACAACATATCCAATTATCCAGTGTTCCTTATTATAACTATTAGCCACTCATGCCATTTGGAGGCTTTACACTTCTCTTTGTTTCTTCCTCTGTTCCTTTATTCACTACCTTCCCTCTCTACTTCCTTCTTCTTTCCTTTCCCTCCCCCCTCGTGTTCCCTTCTTTCCTCCTTTTTCTTCCCCCCTGTTTCTATCTTTCTTTCTCCCCCCTTTTTACCTCTCCCCCCCCCCCCTCCCTCCCCCCCTTTCCCACCCCCCCTTTCTTCCCCCCCCCCCCTTTTTTCCTCCCCCCCCCCCCTCCTTTCCCAGCTTCTTCTTTTCTCCCCTCTTTCCCTTCTTTCCCTTTCACCCCCCCCCCCTTTTTCCCTCCCCCCCCCCCTTCTTCCTTTTCCCCCCCCCTTCCTCCCCCCCCCTCCCCTTTCCCCGCTCACCCCCCCTTTTTCCCTTCCCCTCTTTTTCCCCCCCATCCCATTTCCCTTTGTTCCCCCTCCCCCTTTCTTCCCCTCTTTTGTCCCCCTCTGTTCTCTTACAAACCAGGGTTCTAACCTATTTTTCATTCTCATGTCGACCTTCCAGTTATTTGGACCACACTCGATTTATATTCACCATCAGCTATTGTGCTTTACAATTGTAGGCGGACCAGGTAGGACAAACTTTTTGGACTTTCCATGCATTACTTAGGTTATCCATATGCATATACATCCTTATATATATGTATATATTTTCATGACTTACAGGATACACATTTGGCCCCAGTGTGACCTCAGGTCAAAACTATTATACGCCCGTTTACATTGGGCCCTCCTTCCCATTGGTAGGAAGAATAAAACCACTGTTACACCTCCACCTCGATAGTGGCTTTGCGAATACTGCTGTCACACCTTACTAAGGCTCCACACATTACGACCAGGGAACGCGTCCGATGGGCAGTATGTCAGTACCTTTTTGTTGCTTTTAAACTCGTCTTGGAATGCATAATCTATACCCATAGATACCAATGTAAGTGTAAATAGAAAAATGTATGTATATATAGATTTTTATAACTATAGAGGTTGTTCCCTATGATCTCTGCACTGTTTATTTACTATGTTTATGTTATACACACTATTTCCCATATAGAAAATTCTTGTTGCGAACCCTACAATCACCCCTGAAGAAGGAGGCATAAGTAACTCCGAAACGCGTCGGGTGCAATGCATTGGTATCATTTGTCTGTATATTTATGGAACTGCATTCCTTATTTTTAATCATGTGACTATGTGATGTATTTGATTATTTTTTGTCATTAATAAATTGTTATCTACTTTATATACCTCTTTAAACATTTTTCTTAAATGTGCCTTTAAAGTCCGCTAGGGGAATTTCTTCTGTTTCAAGTTTGATATTCAGGATGTGGCACAACCAGTAGATAATTGTTCGATCAAAGTTTTTGCAGAATACTGTGGTGACATAAAGTGTCCCATTACCTCTCAATAGTACAGCCATACTTCTCTTACAGACACTGGGAACAAGGTGTAGTGTCACAAACTGTCCCCTTACCTTATAAAAGTGCAGCCTTAGAGTGGAAACTGGGAACATAGCATAGCGACCCAACCAATTCTCAAAAGTTCAGCCATATATCCCCCATAGACTCTGGGAACATGGTGTAGTGTCACAAGGGTTCCCATCGCCTCTCAATAGTACAAGAATTTTTCTGTAGACATTAGTTCTCCTGTAGATACTGGGAAAATAGATGATGGGACACAAACTGTCCCATCATCTCTCAACAGTACAGACATACTTTTACTGTAGACCCTGGGAACATGTTTGAAGGTCACAAATTGTCCCATCAACCCCTCAACAGCACAGCTATACTTCTTCTGTGGCCCTGAGAAAATAATTTGCCTCTTAACAATACAGCCACACTTCCCTATAGACAATGGGGACATGGTGTACTGTCACAAACTGTCCTGTCAGCTCTTAACAGTGCAAACATACCTCTTCAGTAGACACTGGGAAAAATAATGTAGTGACACAACCTACCCCATAGCCTCTCAATAATTCAGCTTTACATCCCCTATAGACTCTGGGAACATGGTGTAGTGTCACAAATGATCCTATCACCTCTCAATAGTACATCCATTCTTCTGTAGACACGGGTTCTCCTGTAGATACTGGAAAAATAGTGTACTGACACAAACTGTCTCATGATTTCTAAACAGTGCAGACATACTTTTCTTGTAGACCCAGAAAACATGTTTTAGGGCTAAAAAATTGCCAGACATATGTACAGATATTGTTCCCAATGATCATGAAATGATGTATATTTGGGATGTCACTAGCTACATTTACTGTCATTGAACCTTCACATCGTATAGACATATACATGTTATATATGATTGGTTGGTGTTCTACTATATAGAAACACGTTATTATACAAATATGTTTTGTCTGTAGAATTTTCTATTTTGCTATAAGTTAGTTATACTACTCACTTTTGTTTTGTTTTTGCTCATGTAAAATCAATAAGTAAATTTTTCTTTAAAAAAAAAAAAAACAACCATTGGGGACACACAGGCCCCTTTATCTGTGTCCCCAAAATACATTGCTGGTAACTTGCTTTGATTAAGTAAATGAAGATCCTCAAGGTATGCTTGCTTTTTCTTCTTTACTTGACATTTTGTTGACTGAATCGTATTTGAATCAGGGTGCTCATCTATGGTCAATAATACACATTAGTTTGCCAACAATTATCCCAACAATAGGGAACTCAATCAACTGTACCTATCGGTGCAAGGATCGATACATTCTTGCAACTTCCAAACTAAGTTCTTATGCCACCCATTCCCCTCTGGCTGCAAGAGCGGGTTCAGGCTCATTAGTGATAAAATGAAGCTTAGCACTGTGGTGCAGGGAAAGAAGTTCCTGGGACAACGAATAGGAGCAGACCTTTCTTGCCTATGGACTATATACGCCCCAATTGCAGCTTGTGTCCAATGTAACCTTGACGGCCAGCTACCATCGCATATTTGGCAATCCAGTATTAATCTAGAATTAGTGACTTTCAGGTAATAAGCAGCATTCTAATGTGTTTTTGAAAGGAAGAACTTTTCTAAAAGTACAAGTAAATGAAATTGAACATTCATGTAATTCCATGCTCCCAGCACAGTATACAAGCAGAGTAATTGAAAGAACAAATCCATCCAATGTATTAGTTATACTCTATGTTAGTACTCATCTCCCACTGCTGACTTCTCCTGGTACAAGGTGTGCATTGCATATACGAAATAAATAAGAAGCACAGTTCATCGGAAAATTGTGTTATGGTCTTTTATTGGGTTACAGTGACACTTACTTATGAATGTGTGCTGCAGGAGCACCAACATTTCACATCATATGTAATATAGTACATTGGAAGAGAAACTTTGTGGAAAGGATTAGCTTGTAAATCAGGTTAAGCAGAGAAGTTTGACCTGTCTTTGCAATGAACTGGTAAAATCAATATGCTTCTCAAGTATCCAATAGTGATTATGAAGCATGCAGAGTTTTATTTATTTACATTATGGCCTTTGGAAAGGCACAATTGTTGCCTGTAGAAGTTTCCCATGGGAAGAATAATCCATAAAACGTGTCAGCTGTAGAATACGTGGCTGCCATAGATGTAGTTCATTTATTGATCCAAGCCAGTGACTTAGAATGTGAGACGTGCTTCCAAATAAACATTGTTGTATTTAACTTTGGAGTGTTTGTTCGAGTAATATGTTTTTGTGACTGTCAACGATAGGTAGTTAATACTGGTGATTATCTTTTATAATTTGTCAGAACACATTTTGATAGAGTGTTCACATTAAACCCGTCTGAGGTGGAGTAGGCACTAGAAAGACTGCAGACGAAATAGTGTGTTTGATAAGACCAAGAGAAAAATGCAGTGTAGTAAGCCATAGCAACCTATCGGAAAGAATATTTGTGTTCTAATGCATGTATACCGATATTTGATATATAGGGGGTGATTTACTAAAGGCAAACACTGTGTTTACTTTGCAAGGGTATTTGCCTCAAAGGCTATTTAGGTGAAGTTTCACTTTGCAAAGAGTATACACAAAAAAACCCATTTTTCTTTGCACATGATTGACTGGTGAAAGTGATTCATCTCATTCACCAAGCTCTGGGGTGATTCCCTTGCAAAGTGCATCTTCCCTTGCAAAGTGAACTGTCTATTTGCCTTTAGTAAATCAACCTCATAGACCTGCTACAGGTTGCATGCTTTGATTTTCAGCTTTGTGTCTTCTGCAGCAGTGGTTCTCAACCCTGTCCTCAAGTACCCCCAACAGGCCATGTTTTGAGAATTTCTCTTAGATAAAATAGCTGTCCAAAATACCAAGCCATTGACTCTGATTTAAAGCACCTGTGCAAGATAAAGGAAAACCTGCAAACATGGCCTGTTGGGGATACTTGAACCACTGTTCTACAGTACCCACAGACATCTGATTACCATCGCACAGTCTGGCCATTCATTGCTGTGAATGCTTCCAGCCACCTGCTGTCCAAACAATGAGTCAGCCTATAAAAACTATCACAATGACTATAGTTCCACTCCTATAAGCCAGTGCTGGTAGCATCCTCTTTCCTGCTCTAAACACCTGCCACACCTATTCTGTTGGGGAGTATTTCCTAAACTTCCTGTGCTGGAGGTGAAACAGAAAGTGAGAGGAAATCCCCACAAAACGAGGGAACTTCCCCTCCTATCGGCTGTCACCAGTACAAGTGTCCCTGTGCAAAGATTTCTCTTCTCTTATTTTTCTGATGACAACTTTGAAAGTTTGGATTTATATTACATTTTGTTATGGTGAAAATGGTGAGCAGGAGAAATAGAGGGGGTGACTCTCTCCAGTGTGTGGGTAGGTGCATCGTGGTTAGGGGTGTCACCTTTTCTTCAAGTCAAACCCCGAACACTTTAGCGATGCACACCAATTTTTTTTTAGTAAAAACTATACATATATTTTGCAATTAAATAACCTTTCTAATCATATGTAGTTAATCACAAGAGTCTCCCTTTACATCAGAGTCAACAGAGTTTCCCTTTTACATCTGAATGCACAGTGTTCCCCTTTTACATCTGAATTCACAGAGCTCCCCTTTTACATCTGAATCCGCGGAGTTCCCCTTTTACATCTGATTCCATAGAGTTCCCATTTCAAATCTGGATCCACAGCGTTCCCCTTTTACATTTGAATCCGCAGAGTTCACCTTTTACATCTGAATCCGTGGAGTTCCCCTTTTACATCTGAATCTGCAGAGTTCCCATTTTTATGTAGCACCCTCTACCTAACGGTAGGTGCTAGTGTTATATTTTTCTATTACAGGACTTCAGAGCAGGTAAATTTGGCCAGGCCTGTGCTTTGGGCTGGGCCTGGTTGTTGTGATTTGGGGACTGGGAGTGATCAGTGTAGTGGGGGGTGTGGCCACCTACACTCTGGTTCAGAGATGCCTCCCCTGCTTTTAAAGGTATTGATCTGGAAGAGGGGTTAGACTTGAGACCTGAGTGGCAGGCAGCTCATGTGGGGCACTCTGACCAATCATTAATTTGGACTGGCAGGGGCAGGCCTCTCATATAAGCTGGGGTCACATGCTTCCAGGGGAGTTCTGGAGTTGGGATTACAGAAAGACAGCATGGAGTAACGAGTGCCGTTCTGGGCATCCCCATGCAGGGATGCGCCATGCGCGGAGGAGGGATGGAGGAGCCATCAATAGAGAAGACAAAGATGAGAATCCTCACCTATATGGAGACATCGGGTTGCTGTGACCGGGGAACACAGAACTTGGATGCAGAGAGGATCAAGCTGAGGAAGTAGCGGTAAAGCGGAGGAGTTAGAGCAGCATTCTGTGACAGGGGACACAGAACTGCTCTCAAGGAGTAGGTTAGTGGAGCACCAGAAGAGAAGTGAATCACTACAATGGAGAATGCTGGAGCTGAAGAACACAGCATTAGTAATTCCTGATTAAGGAAAGCAATGGTCCGTTCACGGTCATGTGTCAGGTCATCGTGTAGGGATGCCAAGTCATCTCCGGCCTGGTTAGCATGATGACTGTGCCTTCCAAGGACTATGTGGGTGTCTAATTCCCTGGAACTTTAAGAAGGAGTGGGTATAGTTTCTGGCCTTTGGATTCTCAGGAATAATCCCTCTAAGTCTATCTTTGAAGAGTTATTCAGAGTGGCTCTTTATTGTCAAATGGAAGGGAGAAAAGGACATTAGTATATCATTGCACTAAGGATTTGCATGAGAAGCAAGAAAGGAGTGTAATTAGTGTTCTTACAAAGCCACGGCTACTGAACAACTATTCACTGTTGCAATGCGTCAAAGGGCATCTTATACAATCCTTTCCCCATCCAAGTTCAATTATTGTAAATAAAGCTAGTAGAAAACTTCAACATTGACTGTTTAATGTCTTCTACATGGTGATGGGTGGTCGGAAGCAGGGTGATTGGCGGATTGCTATAACCAACTCAGCAGCCCTCACAAGGGTACCGCTACATTTACATCTGTATCCGCAGAGTTCCCCTTTTACATGTGAATTTACAGAGTTCCCCTGTTACATCTGAACTCGCAGAGTTCCCTTACAATGTAAGGGGGAACTCTGGGGACTCTAACATAAGTGATGCTCTGGGAACCCTGATTAAAGGGGGAACACTGAGAACTCTGATGTATAAGAGGACTCTGATGTAAGGGGGAACACTGCGGCCTCTGGTGTAAACAGGAACTGTCACGTTCTCACGTACCTGACTGATGAGCCAGATAGTGCAGAGGAAGGCCTCCCTTATGTATCTGACTTGCAGCCCCTGGTAGAGCAGACAGGTGGCACGGGAGTGCAGAATGGTATGAGTGCCTGGCAGGATCAACAGCAGATGGGTCAGATGGCTGACACAGCAGACAGGACCAGCAGGCTAGATGGATCAGCAGACAGGTGAACAGACTGAATGGATCAGCTGACAGGTGAGCAGACTGGATGGATCAGTAGACAGGTGAGCAGACTGGATGATCAGCAGACAGGTGAGCAGACTGAATGGATCAGCAGACAGGTGAGAAGACTGGATGGATCAGCAGACAGGTGAGCAGACTGGATGGATCAGCAGACAGGTGAGCAGACTGAATGGATCAGCAGACAGGTGAGAAGACTGGATGGATCAGCAGACAGGTGAGCAGACTGGATGGCTCAGCAGACAGGTGAGCAGACTGGATGGATCAGCCGACAGGTGAGCAGACTGGATGGATCAGTAGACAGGTGAGCAGACTGAATGGATCAGCAGACAGGTGAGAAGACTGGATGGATCAGCAGACAGGTGAGCAGACTGGATGGATCAGCAGACAGGTGAGAAGACTGAATGGATCAGCAGACAGGTGAGAAGACTGGATGGATCAGCAGACAGGTGAGCAGACTGGATGGATCAGCAGACAGGTGAGCAGACTGGATGGATCAGCAGACAGGTGAGCAGACTGGATGGATCAGCAGACATGTGAGCAGACTGGATGGATCAGCAGACAGGTGAGAAGAATGAATGGATCAGCCGACAGGTGAGCAGACTGGATGGATCAGCAGACAGGTGAGCAGACTGAATGGATCAGCAGACAGGTGAGCAGACTGGATGGATCAGCAGACAGGTGAGCAGACTGGATGGATCAGCAGACAGGTGAGCAGACTGGATGGATCAGCAGACAGGTGAGCAGACTGGATGGATCAGTAGACAGGTGAGCAGACTGAATGGATCAGCAGACAGGTGAGAAGACTGGATGGATCAGCAGACAGGTGAGCAGACTGGATGGCTCAGCAGACAGGTGAGCAGACTGGATGGATCAGCCGACAGGTGAGCAGACTGGATGGATCAGTAGACAGGTGAGCAGACTGAATGGATCAGCAGACAGGTGAGAAGACTGGATGGATCAGCAGACAGGTGAGCAGACTGGATGGATCAGCAGACAGGTGAGAAGACTGAATGGATCAGCAGACAGGTGAGAAGACTGGATGGATCAGCAGACAGGTGAGCAGACTGGATGGATCAGCAGACAGGTGAGCAGACTGGATGGATCAGCAGACAGGTGAGCAGACTGGATGGATCAGCAGACAGGTGAGCAGACTGGATGGATCAGCAGACAGGTGAGAAGACTGGATGGATCAGCAGACATGTGAGCAGACTGGATGGATCAGCAGACAGGTGAGAAGAATGAATGGATCAGCCGACAGGTGAGCAGACTGGATGGATCAGCAGACAGGTGAGCAGACTGAATGGATCAGCAGACAGGTGAGCAGACTGGATGGATCAGCAGACAGTTGAGCAGACTGGATGGATCAGCAGAGAGGTGAGAAGACTGGATGGATCAGCAGACAGTTGAGCAGACTGGATGGATCAGCAGACAGGTGAGAAGACTGGATGGATCAGCAGACAGGTGAGAAGACTGGATGGATCAGCAGACAGGTGAGCAGACTGGATGGATCAGCAGACAGGTGAGCAGACTGGATGGATCAGCAGACAGTTGAGCAGACTGGATGGATCAGCAGACAGGTGAGAAGACTGGATGGATCAGCAGACAGGTGAGCAGACTGGATGGATCAGCAGACAGGTGAGCAGACTGGATGGATCAGCAGACAGGTGAGCAGACTGGATGGATCAGCAGACAGGTGAGGCAAACCGGGACTGGAGCTGGATGGCTACAGTAGGTAAGTATAGCAGACTGGAGGAGAGTCTTGGAACGTCAGGCAGGCCGGGTCGGTAATCAGGCTGGCAACAGAGGTCCAAGAGGAGCAGGCAGAAGGAATCGTCAAACAAGCCAAGGGTTAGATGCAAGCAGATAACAGGAACAGTCTCAAAACAAGCCAGGGCAAACAGGAGCAGATATCAGATCTTCAGGAAACACATACACAGAGCTGCAGATCAAACAGCAAGGACACAGTGCTGCTGAGGTGTTTAACCATCTCAATACAGGGCATTTTAACCCCCTTCCTGCCCAAGCCATTTTTCAGCTTTCAGCAATGTCACATTTTCAATGACAATTGCGCAGTCATTCAACACTTTACCCAAATGAAATTTTTATTATTTTTTCCCCACAAATAGAGCGTTATTTTGGTGTTATTTGATCACATCTGCCGTTTTTATTTTTTGCGCTATAATCAAAAGAAGAGGGACAAGTTTGAAAAAAACACAATATTTTTAACTTTTTGTTATAATAAATATCCATTTTTTTTTTTAAACAAATTTTTTCCTCAGTTTAGGCCGATACTTATTCTTCTACATATTTTTGGTAAAAAAAAAATCGCAATAAGCATATATTGATTGGTTTGCCCAAAAGTTATAGCGTCTACAAAATAGGGGATAGATTTATAGCATTTTTATTATTATTATTTTTTTTACTAGTAATGGCGGCGATCTGCGATTTTTATTGTGACTGCGATATTGCGGCAGACACATCAGACACTTTTGACACATTTTTGGGACCATTCACATTTATACAGCGATCCGTGCTATAAAAATGCATTGATTACTGTGTAAATGTGACTGGCAGGGAAGGGGTTAACATTAGGAGGTGATCGAGGGGTTAACTGTGTTCCTAGGGAATGTTTCTAACTGAAGGGGGAGGGGACTCACAAGGGGAGGAGACCGATCTGTGTTGCTCTGTACTGAGAACACAGATCGGTCTCCTCTCCTCTCTGACAGGACGTGGATCTGTGTGTTTACACACACAGATCCACGTCCTGCCGTGTTACCGGGCAATCGCGTGTGCCCGGCGGACATCGCGGCCGCCGGGCATGCGCATCAGGTGCCCAGTGACACGGCGCGCGCGATTGCTGTCGGCGGCGCGTGCGCGCCCCCTGGTGGGTAGGGAAGGCGAGGGCGTCATATGACGCCCTCCCAGAATGAGAGCCGCGCCGCCTGGCCGTCATATGACAGCCGGCGGGCGGCAAGCGGTTAAATAATAAGGCAGCCTGTTGCCAATCATTGAAATCAGCCTGGACTAAGTTAACCCTCAGGTGGCAGATCCATGACAGGAACTCTGATGTAAGGGATGCTCTGAGAACCCTGATTTACCTTAGTGTACTCACTCAGAGGCAGGAGAAGAGGGGAGACTTCAGTCACAGATAGGGATGGATGGTGAGCTCACTCACCCCTTGGCACCTCTCATCCAGATGTATCTGTGGCTGCTGGACTTCAAATTTCCGGGCCCCCACTTTTCTTTTCTAAGGCAAAGTGCCCAGGATTGGAGTGTGTGCAGACACAGAGGGATAGGGGCAGGAGGAAGAGGATCAGATCGAGCCTTCTCTCCTTTCCTGTCTGTGTGTGTGTGTGTGGGGGGGGGGGGATTGTTAGTGCCTCTCTTGGGGCAGTGTGAAAGAGAGTGTAACAAACACTCTTGGCTTACACAACTGCAGTCAGCAACCCTGCTGGGAAGCCATAGTCCGGTCTGAATAATGTGTCTGGGTTTCAGACCTGATTTCAAACATGAATTGTACGGGCGAATCCCAGTCCAACCAAACCTGAATTACTTACAGAGAACGGGGACAGTTGTCTGGAGACCTATAGATGCTGACAGCGCCTGCCACGAGGAGCGTAATGCGGCCTAGCTGGTCCGTACCCAAATCAGGAGGCTTCCAGGAAGGATGGCATGTCCCTGCACTTTCCCTACTCTTTAGGAACCTTCCCTGACGCTAAGCACTGTCCCTGGCAGATGGGTATCCTGTCCTTACACTACAAAATATTTTACAGCGCACACATTCAAGAATGACATTTCCTACAAGGCTAGTTAAAAACACCTGAACATATTCAAAAAATACAGGGGTTTGGTCACACTATATGGTCATATAGGGCTAAGCCCACTTACTGCGACAAAGTACCCCGAATTAGTGGGTCCTACGCTATTTATAGAATGGAAGATCCTTTGTCTCACCCATGGGAGCTGAACTCCTCTATGTGGGAGAACTGAAGGGGATACATCCTATGCACTGGTGGCCACTAAATAAGAGGTAATGAGGAGGGGGAGGGGTGCTCCAGCCCAAAAAACCTGGTCAGGGTCTATTACAATATACAAAAACATATTTGGGGGGCACACCCTACAATGCGTTTAAATTCAAGATGGTGCTGCTATAAGACCTACAAACAGTACAAAATATTTTACAGCGTACACATTTAAGAATGACATTTTGACAGTTTGGTCACACTATATAGTCATATAGTACTAAGCTCACTTACTGCGACTCTTCCATTCTATTACTAGAGTAGGACGCACTAATTCGCAGTAAGTGGGCTTAGCACTATATGACCATATAGTGTGACCAAATCCCCGTATTTTTTGAATATGTTCAGGTGTTTTTAACTAGCCTTGTAAAATATTTTGTACTGTTTGTGGGTCTTATAGCAGCACCATCTTGAATTTAAACGCATTGTAGGGTGTGCCCCCCAAATATGTTTTTGTATTCTGTCCTTACACTAGCCACTCACAAAAATGTGCAACAAACCTGGGAGCCAGGGTCTCTATCTGACCCAAGATGGCCACCATAGTCAATTGGGGCACCAGCATCCAATCAGATAACTGCCTCCCTGTGACTGAGGAAACCATAGAAGAACTAGGTTCCTCCCGATTTTCTCCACCATCTGCATTGCCGCTGCAGACATGTGCCAGCTGCAGTGGAGAAAATAGATTGAACCTGCCTACACAGGGGACACAGATACCAATATAAACCAATCTTTCTACACACTATCCAAAACTTAAAATGGTATTAAGCCCAAAACCAAAATGTCATATATTGCAGCTTACCAATTATTAGATGTGTTGGCTGCATCAGTTTTCTTTTTTAGGCCTTTTTTCCCTCTGTTATCACCTGGTGATTTGGCCAGTAAAATACCTCCTGTATTAGAGTGTATTAGAGGAACTAGGTTCCTCCCTACTTTCTCCACCATCTGCATTGCCGCTGCAGAAGTGCGACACCTGCAGTAGAGAAAATAGATTGAACCTGCCTACATATGTGGACACAAATACCAATTACCACTTTTATAACTCATGGTAACATTGCTTTGCCATTGTTTAAACAATCAATATAGTGCAGCTAACACCTTTTAAGCAGTTACAGCAACTGTATTTTCTTTTTGACATAAAGGTTTTACATTATTAAATAAAAGCTGATCATTGTAAGCACCCCTCTCAGTGGTAAATAGTTTGTCTCAATTTGTTAACTGCTACATCTGTAGGACGGCTTGTTCTGTTGAAAAACAACAGACTTACTGGCAGGATCACCAGGTGAAAATAAAAGAAAGAAAACCTAAAAAAGAAGAATAATGCAGCCATCTAGTAAGCTGCAATATAATAAATGTTTGCTTCTGGGTAAATGTGGCTTTGAAGAAAATATTTTTGGCTGCACATACACTTTAAGTAAGCCTATTTTCTTTCACCTGAATGGTTAAGGTAATGAATTTTATGTCTCCCTATAAGCACATCTCGTTAGCATATTGCATGTTTTTAAAAATACTGTCTGTTCAGCAGTGGCGGCCCGTTTATTAGGGGCGCACGGGCGCGGCCCCCCTATCCATGCATCCGACCCCATAATCTACATGCGGGGCGCCAGACACATGGATTCCAATGGGGTTTGTTTTTTTTTTAGGCACGTGATTAGAGCCCGAGGCTTTAATAGGCTTCAAAAAAGGGTGGGCTCGGGGCGCAGAGCCCTGTGCCCACCCAGTTGTGTGGCAATAGTAATTGGATATTTGCTTTTGCCACACTGATTCTCCTCCCAGCCAGTCAGGAAGTGGATCCTGAGACCTGTCACCTGATTGGCTTCAAGGACAGGTGATCCTATTGGCCGCCTAGGAGGAGGAGGGAGGGGACGCACGAGAAGCCGCCCTCCGTCACCCAGAGGGAAGCACTGCCCACTGGATGGGGTAAGTGCGGGGCCGACCGGGGGAGGGGGAGGGTGCGGGTGACCCGACCTGACCGGGGGGGAGTTACTGTGGGTGCACTGTTTGTCCCCCCCCCCAAAAGAAAACTGCCAACTGCCACTGCTGTTCATTGCTTCAGAAAGAAATCTGTATTCTATCTTAAAGTTAAAAGGAAAGATAATTTAGAAATGACATAAATAGTTTATTTGGCTCCCAAGCAGGACTTGTAGTTCCAATGAGAAACAGGAGGGTACGCGGTACTGGAGACGGTCTGTCCCATGGGCATCATGATCAGTCTGCCCAGACCACATGTTCACCATGGCACATATAGCCAATTCTAACAGAAGCATTGGAGCTATAAAACACCAAGCTGGCCCTGGCTAGAACAGAAACGTCTTCTGAATAGAGGAAATGTGTTATATTTAGTCTATTGCTATATAGAGGCCAGTGGAGATGGTGGGGGGTATTATAGATTTTTTTAAATAAATGGGCTCTTTCTTCCTTTTAAGAATTCCAGAAAAAGGTTAATCTAAAGCACTGTGGGGGGAAGTGTAATGTGCAATTTACACTTAGCTCTGCGATTTGACAGCCGTTGTAAAAACTCTCTGGTCTTTCTGCATTCTTTGAATGAATGTAATCAGCTACAGAGATGTTTATGAGCATAATCACTTCAATTCAAAAATGTGCATCAAAGCACATGGACTGGAATTGCAGGTAACAATAGCGGTACCGTCGAAGGCTGTGTTTTAACAGCAGGTAAAAAGGACTGTGTTTTAACACACACCAGCACACGCATGCACGCACAGCAATCCCATAATCCAATGCTCTATGTTAACTCCTCTCATGCCCCGTACACACGTTCGGATTTTCCGATGGAAAATGTCCGATCGTCGGAGCGTGTTGTCGGAAATTCCGACCGTGTGTGGGCTCCATCGGACATTTTCCATCGGATTTTCCGACAC
Organism: Lithobates septentrionalis; assembly: GCA_037952835.1. NCBI lineage: Eukaryota > Metazoa > Chordata > Amphibia > Anura > Ranidae > Lithobates > Lithobates septentrionalis. Next base: position 3,255,475 of record JBBDGP010001075.1, on the reverse strand, counting down.
ACAAAGTTTGAGAGCAGGCTATAAAATTTTCCGACAACAAAATCCGATCGCGTCAATTCCGACCGTGTGTGGCCTGTTCCAACGCACAAAGTGCCACGCATGCTCAGAAGAAATTCCGAGACGGAACAGCTCGGTCTGGTAAACTTAGCGTTCGCAATGGATAGAGCATTTTCGTCACGCTGCAATGTTAAAAATGGTTTAATACAGCGCACTCTCTTCTTCTTTATAATGTGAGAAGAATTAAGTAGTTTTGCTGCTCATATTCACACAGACTTCTCACAAATGTCTTTATTTATTATTTATCGGGATTCCCTTAATATATTTTGATTTGTCACATCTGACAAAAATATTTTTGTGTTTTTTTTTTTTTTTTTTTTAAAGGCAGATTTTTTCTTCATTTTAGGTTTGTATTTTTTCCAAGGCTGATCTTTGTTTTATTTTAGTTTTAGTTTTACTCCAGAATATTTTTGTGTGTATTTTGTGTGTCAAGTTACCACCACACCATTGATATCTTGTATTATTTAATCTCAAGGAGATTGTTTGGTGTTGGTGTCCCTTGTTAATTTCACATTGTACTTTAGAAATGTACCTGCCTCCTCACAAACAAACTGTCCTTTTTGAAGTAAAAAACACATAGGAGAGTATAATTGAAACCAAAAATCCTTTATTAAGGGCTCAGAACCAAACAAAGAGGGAGGCAACGCTGGAGAAACAGCAGAAATTAGTGAAGCCTTGGACCCCCAGGGCAGACATCAATTCTTGAACATCAAAATTGGTGGCCTGAGGAGTCCATATGTAAGGGAGTGCAGTCTGGTCCAGAAGTCCCAGAGATCTGGAAAGCAGCAGATGAAATCTGTGTCCCCAGGCTGTGGTACCACAAGAGGCTGCATCTTTTGCCAGACCAGACTGGATCCAGGGTCATCACTTTTTGGTCTTCCTTCCACGCTTCCTTCGTGGCTGTGGCTCTGCTGTTGGAGATGTGGCAGGAGGAGGAGTGGGGCTTGGAGGAGGAGGAGGACTAGTAGGACCTGGAGGAGGAGGAGGAGGAGGAGGAGGAGTAGTAGGACCTGGAGGAGGAGGAGGACCATGTGTGAGGTCACAAATGTGGGTACCAGATGTTATTGGGGCCCTCAACCCCTTATTGAGAGCTTCCAACATTAATCACTCATACATGAGTTGTTGGCCCTCCTCCACCTGCTGCATTTTACAGGCAATTATGCCAGCAAAGTCCTCCTCCACAGTGTGGGGGGCTCCCAGGGCCTCTGAAGCCTTCCAAAAGAGGCCTCTGGCAGCCTCCTCTAGGGTACACCTCTTACTGCCACTTTGTCTTTGCGGGTGTAGGGGAGGGACCTGCATATCAGGCAGCCTGCTCGGCCCGGCCACCTCCTGGCTGAGACTTCCCTGTGTATGAAAAAGGGACATGGTTTAATGTTTTGCATCATCAATCACAATCATAAATTAGTACTCCAAACTAACATCTAGTTAACATCATTGATTGGACAACCTGAAATATCTAGAGGAATGCTATACCTGGCTCAAGCTGGGCTCCTCCACATGTTGCTGCCTGGAAGGCCCAGGTTGGGCGTCAGAAGCCTCAGCTGGGCTGGAAGGAAGCGTGGAAGGAAGACTGGAGAGTGATGACCTGAGTTCAGTCTGACCTGCCAGAAAATGCAGCCTGTCATAGTACCACATCCTGGGGACATAGATGTCATCTGCTGCTCCGGATCTCTGGGAATCCTGGACTTTCTTGCGCTCCCTTAGATATGTACTCCTCAGGCCACCAATTAGGATCTTCAAATAGGTGTCTGCCGTGGGGATCACCTGCTTCACAATTTCCACCAATTGATCCAGCGCTGCCTTCCTCTTTGTTTGGTTCCTATAATGTGGGTGGTTGATCTCCCACAGACAAGGCAGCTCCCTGAACATGTCAATGAAGATTGCCATGAAGTCGGTATCGTTCAAGATATCCATTTTCACTGCAAGACACAACACAAGACAAACCCTAATGTCAGGCAAAACTCTCCTAATCTTGTTACAATATAGGCCTCAATCTAGAAGCAGTATAGGCCCAAGTTTGTCTCTTACCTTCGTTATTACGATCGGCGCATTCCGATGCTCCTTCCTCCGCTCACAGATCGTACGTAATACGCACGCGTGTTACGCTTTATACACACTGCGCATGCGTGGAACCCCACGCCCGCCCCTGATGTTCTTTCTAGTCTATTTCCCGCCCCTTTTCGTTGGGCGCAGTGGGGGAAGAGCACATGGCAGAGACACAGCAGGTGCGTGCTAATTATAGCAACGAGGAGGAGAGGAAGGAAAGCCCGGATCCGGAAATGTCCTGATCCAGAAGGAGACGATTTAAGGCCTCAAATATGTCCTTTGGGGGGATGGTGGAGATGGTCGACATAATGAAAAGGGCTGACTATGATGGGAAGTATGGACCTTACCCCAACCCCAATGTCAGAAAGGCCAAGATCATGGTGAAAGTGGTCAAAAGTCTGCACCGGAATTTTGGGGTACGACGATCGAAAGATCAGCTCAGGAAGCGGTGGTTGGACCTGAAATTACAAAAACATGAGCAGTACAGAAAGATCCGGAGAGTGCTGCAAAAAAGTAAGTAGTTGTCCTGTGTTCCTATTCTTTTTCTGTTTATTACGCTGGTGCTGCTCCATGTGCTTTTAGGAACTGTTGTACAGTTTAAAATGGCAACTTTCATGTTCATGGGCACATTATTCGTTCGTATCAAACATTTTTCTTTCGGCCTATAAAACACCATTGTTTTGGCCATATGCATTTGCCCACATTTTTTAGGGACTACTTGTATGAAAATAATTTAGTTGTGTAGATGGGTTTGTAACTAGAATGAAATGCAAACTTGATTCTGTGTAAGGAGAGGACACTGAGCAGCTGTTTTCACATCTGGACACTGGAGCACTAGTGTGGGACACAAGAACAACATTTTTATTAGGGGGCCCACACAGGTGCTCCAGTGTAAACTATAGGGTGTCTCCATCTGTGAAGCTTGTACAAGACAGGTAAAGTATTGCAGCTTGACAAAAGAAAATAAAATTCTACATCTTGGAACTATGCCAAAATAGACAATTGTACCCAACTTCCAAGCAATGTTTCATCTTTATAGTTCTTCCCTCAAATATCTGTGTGCTAAGTATACCATTTTTGTTTTACATAGGGGAGAAAAGACTCGGAGGACACCCCTCATCCGAGGAGACCAGAGCCCCCCCCCTCTCTGGAAGAAGGGTAAAACCCCCCAACACAAGAAGAGCAGGAGGAAGAAGACATGGTGGAACTAGTCACCACAACAGGTGAGTGTCTGCGACCACAGGCTCAGGTAAGAGATGGATGCCGGCATATTTTTTATACCTATTTTTGTTTGTTTTCTCTCTTTTTAGGTGATCGTGATGTTGCGGATCCAGATCCTTTCACATCAGAAAGTGCACAGATCCTGATCGGGGAGATCATGGGGTGTAATTTAGCATTGGAAAACCTCAAGAAAAACATCAATAATGTTATTCAAAAAAATAAAAACATCATTGATGTTTTGGGTAGAGTTTAAAACCCCTCCAAAACACTTTGTTTTTTTGTGTGCTACAATGTTCAAAATGTTTTAGCGATTTTTAGAAAAGCCAAATTTGGAGGATGCACACAGTGTGTCAACATGTGCTATCTGCCATCACGGGAGATCAATGGACGCGTTTTGGGGGTGCAACCCCTTCCTCAATAATAAAGTCGCTGAGAGGAAGGGGTTGCTCCCCCAAAACACGTCCCTTGATCCCCCGTGATGGCAGCTAGCACATGTTGAACTTCTTAAATTGGTGTGCAACTTCCAAATTTGGCTTTTCCTGGGGTGACTTCACCCCATCTGAACGCAATATCAAACACAGTTCCTAAATACTCATGTCTGATATTGCCTTCAAGTTCTACCTAATGTGAACTTTGTAAGTTCAAGATTTGTGTCTTTCTTGTTGGTTTTAAACATGCCTGTTTTATCTTAAATGGACGTTTCTATTTTTGATAATGCCACCCAAAAAATTGTTATACAACAAACATGTTGGTTTGTTTTAAAAACCTTTTCTAAATGCACATGTGATTGTGCTGGCATTAAAAAGATTGTTAATCAAGAATGTGTGGATTATTGTCTCAACGCTACAACACTTTTGTGGTGATGTAATTGCTGCTTTCTGTGAAAATGGGGGTTATTTCCTAAGGGCAAATCCTCTTTGCACTACACGTGCAGTTTCAGTGCAGTTTCAAGTGCGCTTGTAGTGCAAAGTGTCTTTGCCTTTAGTAAATAACACCCAACAGTGCTTTGTATAAGGTTACACAATCACGCCATTTTCTGGACTCACCACATTTCTGTCAGGGTCAGCTAAAACAAACACAAGCAGTAAATGTCACCAAAGATTTGCTTAATTTTTTTTTTATTGGATCAAGGTTTCACAAATTGTCTGGCATATTGATGGCCCCCCTACCCGCAAAGAACTCAAGGTATCTTAACCGGACATCACGGGCACTCAGGGAGGGCAAGCCAGGACGGCCACTTTCAAGCGCCGTCAGGGTTGTTTCATTTAGAATTCTGGCCTCGGGCCCAACTGAGCCAGCATAGTTGGCAGAATGTTGCCGTAAAAAGTTATGTAGAACACAGCACGCCAGGATGATATGATTCAGTTTATACTCCGCCATATGGATGGGTGTAAGAAATAGGCGGAACCGGCTGGCCATGATTCCAAATGTGTTCTCCACCACTTTTCTGGCTCTGGCCAGCCGGTAATTAAAACCCCTCTGTTCCGGGGTGAGGGTCCTCATCGGGAATGGCCGCATAAGGTGGTCCCCCAGCGCAAAGGCTTCATCCGCAACGAAGACGAATGGGAGTCCTTCCACATTCTCTTCTGGAGGTGGCAAGTCCAAGCTGCCATTCTGGAGACGCCTGTAAAACTCCGTCTGGGCGATGACTCCACCATCGGACATCCGGCCATTCTTCCCCACGTCCACATACAGGAACTCGCAATTAGCCAACACCACCGCCAACATCACAATACTATTGAACCCCTTGTAATTATAATAGTACGACCCCGAGTTGGGTGGTGGGACGATGTGGATGTGTTTCCCATCAATTGCCCCTCCGCAGTTAGGAAAGTCCCACCGCTGGGCAAAGTGGGAGGCCACAGTCTGCTATTCCTGTGGCGTGGAAGGAAACTGTTGAGGAAAACGAAAAAAAAAATTAGTATTTTTGCACATAAACATGGAAAGCAGATTAGACACAAACATTCTTGGCCAACATCCAGATAACATTTATTAAGGGAAATTTTACAACACCAAAGTATAAGGTAGACCTATCATATTCCCCCTCCCCCCCTCTCATCTGCCATTTCTAACATTATAGAGGGGGGGATCATAGACAGGTAACCCTCTCCACTTCATTGAGAGATGAATGCCTAATTACTTGGAACAGCCACTCCTTAGTTGCACTATTGTCAGCCCACTGGACAGGTAAGAAGTGTCATAATACAAAGATATAAATACACATTGTACACATTTGAGCACATTTAGAAATTCTACTATTACCTATCAAGATAATAATAGGATACAAAAACTTTAAACAGTACCATTTGAAAGTATACAGGCAGGCCCTTGCACTACATGCTTTGGGGAATTCATCCATAAATCTGACCACAAAAGAGGTGGGTATAGTGTGTATGGGTTTGGCAAAGTCAGCAGATAGATGATTGAGGATAGATAGAGAATTGGGATCAGCTGACTTAGCAGTTGGGGGGAAGGAGGATTAATAAAAATGATTTGGGGACACTACAAAAAAAAAAGCCTCTGGCACTCTGCCTGAATTTAAAGCACAAATCACATTTCTAAACATTTTAGGGGTGTTTGGGGTAAAGCACTACTATGGAGCTGATAAAATACATTGTTAAGTGACTACATGAGGTGAATATAGGGCCAGGAGAGCATGCTGGGGAGGTAAGTGAAGGCAAATATGTATGAAGGACTAAAAAAAAACCCCATAAAATTCCAGCATGCATGAGGACAAAGAGGACATTAACAGCATATTCCAATTATGGTAATTAGGGAATGAGGAAAGAAATACAATATATTAGCAAACATTCAATACAATAAAATGTAATATTAAAGGATAAAAATATTACCTTCATATACTCCTTCTGCAGGACCTGGATGATGGCAGAACAGGTCTCCGGGATAATGATACCCAGAGCCTGGGGGGAGATGCCTGTCGAGAACTTTAAGTCCTGCAGGCTTCTCCCTGCCGCCAAGTACCGCAGGGTAGCGACGAGCCTCTGCTCCGGAGTGATGGCTTGCCTCATGCAGGTATCCTGCCTACTGATAAAGGGGGTCAGCGAAGCCAACAAACGGTGAAATACGGGGTCCGTCATCCGGAGAAAGTTCCTGAAATCATCAGGATTATTCTCACGGATCTCACGGAGCAAAGGCATGTGGCAGAACTGGTCACGCTGGAGCAACCAATTCTTGGTCCATGAACTCCTCCCCACCCTGTTCATGGACTGGACTTGTGTCAAGGTCAGGACCCCAACACCAAGCCCCCGCATAGCCCGAACCCTACGAGGAGTACGTATACGAAACATGGCTAGAAAACGGTCGGCTGCTCAGAACGAAGTAACAGAACGCACTAAAGAACAGCAAGGCCTGTGAAGAGCGACCTGAAAAACAGCAACGAGCGGACAAGATCGCACAGAAAACTCCGATACGAACTGACTGCACGCACTGAAGAGCAGATACAAACCCACAAGCACAAACTGAACTGCAGAAAACGATCTGAAAGCCACGAGTCTGAAAAAGCGCGAATCGTCTCTCACCAAACTTTTACTAACACGAGATTAGCAAAAGGAGCCCAAAGGGTGCCGCGCTTGGTTCTGAAATGGCCTTTTCTAGTCTCGTCGTACGTGGTTGACGTCACCGCGTTCTTGGCGATCGGAAATTCCGACAACTTTGTGCGACCGTGTGTACGCAAAACAAGTTTGAGCCAACATCCGTCGGAAAAAATCTTAGGATTTTGTTGTCGGAATGTCCGATCAATGTCCGACCGTGTGTACGGGGCATTAGAGTTCTCCTTTACTTAAGGGAAAAGATACATGCCCATACAATTTATCTTTCACACAATCTAGTGGCTTCGGTCCAGAGCTAGAAAAACAACACTGCTGGTTAACTGTGGCCAATTTTGCATCAAAGGGAGAAAAAAATTCTTCCTGCCTCTACAAAGCAGGTGAATAAGTCCACTCGATCAACATATCCCATAATATCTGTTTGGAAGAAAACTACCCAGTCTTGGTTGTATAAACTAGCCTTATGAAGACAACGATGCTTAGATACATAACTTGACATTTTAACCATTTGCCTACAGGATACTTAAACCCTCTTCTTGCCTAGGCCATTTTTCAGCTTCCAGCAGTGTCACTCTTTGAATGACAATTGCGCGGTCATGCTACACTGTACCTATTAGAAATTTTGATCATTTTTTTTTACATAAATAGAGCTTTCTTTTGGTGGTGTTTAATCACTACTGGGGTTTTTATTTTTTGCTAAACAAACAAAAAAGACCAAAAATTTTTTTGGAGGAAAAAAGCAAAACAGTTTTCATAGTTTGTTATAACATTTTGCAAACAGGTAATTTTTCTCCTCCATTGATGTGCACTGATGGGCACTGATAGGCTGCACTGATGGGCACTGATAAGGCGACACTGATGGACACTGATACGTGGCATTGATTGGTGGCACTGATGGGCAGCACTGAAGAGCACTGATAGGTAGCACTGATAGGTGGCACTAATTGGGCACTGGTAGGTGACACTGATAGACAGCAGGGATGATGAGGCACTGATGGGCACTGATTGACAGCACTAATCGGTACTGATAGGTGGCACTGGTGGGCATTGATAGGTGGCACTGGTGGGCACTGATAGGCAGCACTGATTTGCACTGGCAGGTAGTACTGGTGGGCATAGATGAGTTGGCGGCGGATCTCCATGATTGGGACAGATGTCCCTCTGACAGATGCCGGTGATCAGCTTTTTTTTGTCAGCGTGAGGAAAAAAAATAGGCAATTACCGGCTCTGTTTACATCAGGTGATCAGCTGTCATTAGCTGATCATGTGGCATGGGGTCAGGATCGTAGACTCACTAATCACAGAGCGTGCCGTGCGTGCCTCGCGCTCCAGGTAGCTTATTTACAGGAGGATGTACATGGATGCCCTACCAGCAATTTAGGCCCATGCTATAGCCGTCTTTTGGCTATAGTGCCAGCAGGAAGAGGTTAAAGAGTAATTCCACTTTTGTTGAGAAAAAACATTCCCCACTGAGTTATCTATGTACATTGCAGGGATTTTAGAGGGAGTCCCGCAAAAAAAAAAAATTAAATGTCAGCAGCTATAAATACTGCAGCTGCTGACTTTTAAAATAAGGACACTTACCTGTCTCAAGGTCCAGAAATGTCGTCACCCAAGGCTGAACTGTCACTCGGCTCTCGGGTGCTGCCGCCGCCATCTTCTATGAGGGAATCAGGAAATGAAGCCTTGTGGCTTCACTTCCCGGTTCCTTACTGCGCATGCGCAAATCGCGCTGCATAATCAGAACGGTCCCTGCTGTCTCTGGGACCCGTGTGTGTCCCAGCAGACAGCGCGGGGGGACGGGAAGTGGCGTAGACTCCCGCGGGAGTCTACTCCCGGAAGTGGGTGCAAATACCTGTATTAGACAGGTATCTGCACCCCCCTCCCCCCTGAAAGGTGCCAAATGTGACACCGGAGGGGGGGAAGGTTCCAAAAAGCGGAGGTTCAATTTTTGTGTGAACCTCCGCTTTAACAAACTTTGTTGCAGATTCCTACCTTCTGTTATTCTGAAGAAATCCCTGTCTGTTTGTCTGTGTCCATGTGTAAAGTGAATCAAATTGAAGTGGTTTCATAATTTACCAATCAGCTTCTGCACTTATAAGGCTCTAATGAGAAAAGTGTCAGGGTCTGCATTCCTTTAGAAGTGATTTCCCTTTCTCACAAACAAATGACATTTTTGTTGCAGGGGATGCCAAAAATCCGACTAGTGCAAACTTCTGAGAAAATCAGTAAGCCAATTAAGCAAGCAGAAAATGACATTTCTGGGGGGCGTTCTGTACACCATCTGTGTACAGAACACCTTCAGGTTGCCATATTGTGTTGCATTTTACAAAAATGACAGTGCTGCAGATTGAAAAGGAAAGGTAACTTTTAATTACATGAAATTACAATATGGCTTGTGTCACAATTGTAGACACTATATTATTATTTTTTTATTTGCATTTTTTTCCCATAAAACTGGAGGTACAATTTAAGCATTTTTTAAAGCACCACCTTTCTGAATCCTTCCAATTATCATCCACTGTGCATTGTAAAAATGTACATTCCTTTCCTAGCACAGCCAAGCAAAAACACTGTAAGGGACATTTGTCAAGCAAATTAATGACACAATGGGAAAGATTTACTAAAACTGGTGCAGCCAGAATCTGATGCAGTTGTGCATAGTAACCAATCAGCTCCTAACTTCAGCTTATTCAATTAGGCTTTGACAGCAAAACCTGGAAGCTGATTGGTTACTATGCACAGCTGCACCAGTTTTCGTAAATGTTCCTCAGTTAGTCACAAATCAGGATGTGTCTCCTTCAGTCTCTGCGACAGGTTTACAGACCTGTTCATCTGTATTCTGGGCAGCCAGGTGTGAAAGCTTGCAAAGTCCTAAAACAGATTTAATACTAAAGATAGTAGATAGGTCTGTTTAGAAAGATTCCCACTGTAATCAGACACATAATTGGAGAGTGGTAAGGCTCAGGTTTCAGTCAGTCACAGCAGTGCACCTTTAGGGCAGCTGAAGGAGGAATGTATGAGCCTGGCTCTAACCTTGTAATAAAGCCGTTCCAAGATGCATCTCACTGCTCCTATTTAGCATTACTTTGCCTCTATGAGATTGATAAACGTCCCCCCTTCCCCCCCATAATGTACATTTATAAATTCTGTTGCACAGCAAGGCAAAGCTAAACAGAAGCATTGAGGCAGATTTTGAGGCAGATTTACTACATAGTTACAGCTTGAGTCATAAATTCCTCTCTAAGCTGCTCTAAAGTAGCACTGTCACAGAATGAAACATGACCCTGACCACTTCTTCATTATGCCCCTGTATCGGGCCTGGGCCCCATCAGTTCCAAAGGGGGGGCGGCACCTCTGGAGCAGGAGGGCCGGCTGTACTGCCTTGTTGCTGATTCTTGTGCCTCCCCCTGCAGTGCTGCCAGCTTCTCCTTTTTCTCCCTTTGACTGTGCTGCAGGGGGGTCAGTATCTGCGCCTCCACCCCTCTGCTGTCTGGGTCCCCCTATGTGTGCCCCCCTCCCTCGCAGTGCTGCCGTTCATTCACAACTGAGGTTTAATAAACTGTGTTTTCTATGTTACCATTTGTGAATGAACAGTAATGCACAGAGCACTTCCCATTCATTCAGTCTCCAGTGCAGCTGAATCTCTGTCCTCAGTCTATTTCTCTGTCTCAAAAGTGAGTCATCAGGGGTCTCCTTAGACTCCTGATATTTCACCAAATTTAAAGAAAAATTTAAAAATAAATAAATAAATAATAAAATTCTACAAAAATGTAAAAAATAAAATAAAATTCTAAAAATAGTTTGAACTGTCAGCATTTGGATCGCTCTTCAGAGAGCATCCTCACTGCCTGCTTTAACCCCAAACTAGCACACTGCAATCTTGTGCTTTGCAGAGCAGTGCTATTCACCTGAATAGGTCTTGTTCGATAGGGGCACCATTTCTGCCATGGCTGAGAAACATAGCATCCTAGTGAAAATATCATTTGATATTTTCGGAGGGGGGTCCTGTCAGGTAATCTGTACGGGGTCCTGTGATTTCTAACACCAGTCCTGGTTAAGTGTGAAAATCGGTCTCATGCCCAGCGATAAATCTGTCGTAGACCTTTCTGTCCAAAAACACAGGTTCTAATTGTGCCACTAACATGCTTGATAAATGCCCCCTATATGCTGCTCCCCATGCTGCTGACTTCTCATAGCTTGCAATGATACCTCAAACTTAAATAATGCTGCAGTTCACATTGCTTTTTTCTGATTCACCATCCTGCCAACATAAATAGCTCTGGTAATCTTAATTTATTAACATGTCCGCATCTGTCTGTAAAAGATTTAAAAAAGTTAAAAAGAAGTGGGAGATCATAACAACATTCCATCCTTCAATCTGCTTCTCTTGATTTCACTGTCAATAAAGTGTTACTAAACCCAGTAATATGAAAAAGGTTCCCCCCCCCCCCCCCGCACACACACAGTGCCCGCAGCTTATAAATTTTCTTTTTACATTAAAATACTGCCACTATATAACTTTTTGGATGATCTGTATACCACAGTCACATGATAAACTGCACAGTTTCTCCATTGCTGAGAGTTCAGGTAGGAGGAGATTTCCACTGCAGCCTGTATACACGCCCACATTTGTGATCTCAATATCATGTGACCTGGCTAGCCCTGAGAACAAGTAACTGTTCTCTCCAGCATAAGACACAACTGAGCATGTGCAGGTCTGCTACTCTGCCTGTGTTAGTTGGCCTTTCCCAGATAGACAGTGCAGGAGGGAAGGATCTGTGCATACAGGATAAAACAGCGTTTTTACACAATGCAGAGGATTAACCCCTTAAGTTCCACAGTGAGTATAACAAGCATGCTATGCTGCATATACAAAAACATATTGGGGGGGGGGGCACACCCTACAATGCGTTTAAATTCAAGATGGTGCTGCTATAAGACCTACAAACAGTACAGAACATATTACAGCGCACACATTCAAGAATGACATTTTCTGCAAGGCTAGTTAAAAACACCTGAACATGTTCAAAAAATACAGGGGGGTTGGTCACAATATATAGTCATATAGTGCTAAGTCCACTTACTGCTACAAAGTACCCCGAATTAGTGGGTCCTACTCTAGTTATAGAATGGAAGGGGGGGCACACCCTACAATGCGTTTAAAATTCAAGATGGTGCTGTTGGAGATGTAAGACGGAGAGAGGGACAATGGATCATATTTGGTATGGCTGTCAGAGGGTGAGGAGATTTTAGAATAAGATTTTTGAGATCTATCAGAAAGTGTCAGGAGCAGTAGTGAATCCAAGTATAAAAATCTCTTTATTTTCTCTAACACTGGACTCAACAAAGAAAATTAGAAAAGATATTCTGCATCACATGACATCTGCGGCTAGAACATTAATAGCACGTAAATGGAAAGTAGAAAAAGGACCTACAATATCAGAATAGATATGTGAAATTAACGAAATTCAGTACATGGAAAAACAGATAAGAGAAGAAGGGTATATAATAAACAAATTGCCAGAAATATGGCAAAGATGGGATGAGTTTCGGCTCTCAAAAGAAGTGTTAAAATTTATATAATGAGTGGGAACAGATTTAGGTTTTTTTGTTTTTGTTTTTTTTATGTGGGGGTATGGGAAGGTATTGGATGGATGGAAGGAATAAATGAATTAGGAAAGTGAAGTGATAATAGACTATTTATTGCATTAAAGATATTTTATATGTATGTAGTGAAAATAAAACGTTGTATAAATGATAATGTATGTTTTCTTTTTTTAAAATTTAATAAAGAGAAATTGAAAATAAAAATGATATTCCATGTCGCTTTCTTGGTCCTTCAAATCGTCTCCAAAGCTTCCATAAAAGTGTATGACTCGCTAGCAGCACCTGCAGCTTTGGAGGGGCTTTTATTCAGAGTTGGCTTTGCTTTGTTTTAGAGGTATTACAGGTATGAGATATCCCAGGATGCACTGGGAAACCAACAAGCAAATCAGAAAGACATCATCAGCGATGATGGTGCAGACATCACATCTGGTATGCAGCATGGAGCAGCAGGGGGGTAAACGGGGTCCACACTGAAGATCAGCATAGCTGAGGGATACTACGGAGCGGGGGATCAGCAAAGCTGGGGGTACTACTGAGTGGGGCATTAGCAGAGCCAGGGAGGTACTACTGAGCTGGGGATCTGCTAAATAGGGGTACTAATGAGCTGGGGGTCTGCTGAGTGGGGATACTACTGAAGTCCTACTGGTGCCATTTAAAGCAAATAGGAAAAAAAATCCACACACAGGGTATGTGCCGAGCTTCATTAACCACTTCAGCCCCGGAAGGATTTACCCCCTTCCTGACCAGAGCACTTTTTACAATTTTGCACTGCGTCGCTTTAACTGCTAATTGCGCGGTCATGCAATGCTGTACCCAAACAAAATTTGCGTCCTTTTCTTCCCACAAATAGAGCTTTCTTTTGATGGTATTTGATCACCTCTGCCGTTTTTTTTTTTTGCGCTATAAACGGAAAAAGACCGAAAATTTTGAAAAAAAATGATATTTTCTACTTTTTGTTATAAAAAAAAATCCAATAAACTCAATTTTAGTCATACATTTAGGCAAAAATGTATTCGGCCACATGTCTTTGGTAAAAAAAATGTCAATAAGTGTATATTTATTGGTTTGCGCAAAAGTTATAGTGCCTACAAACTAGGGTACATTTTCTGGAATTTACACAGCCTTTAATTTATGACTGCCTATGTCATTTCTTGAGGTGCTAAAATGGCAGGGCAGTACAAAACCCCCACAAATGACCCCATTTTGGAAAGTAGACACCCCAAGGAAATTGCTGAGAGGCATGTTGAGCCCATTGAATATTATTTTTTTTGTCCCAAGTGATTGAATAATGACAAAAAAAAAAAAAATTACAAAAAGTTGTCACTAAATGATATATTGCTCACACAGGCCATGGGTATATGTGGAATTGCACCCCAAAATATATTCAGCTGCTTCTCCTGAGTACGGGGATACCACATGTGTGGGACTTTTTGGGAGCCTAGCCGCGTACGGGCCCCGAAAACCAATCACTGCCTTCAGGATTTCTAAGGGCGTAAATTTTTGATTTTACTCCTCACTACCTATCACAGTTTTGAAGGCCATAAAATGCCCAGGTGGCATAAACCCCCCCAAATGACCCCATTTTGGAAAGTAGACACCCCAAGCTATTTGCTGAGAGGCATGGTGAGTATTTTGCAGCTCTCATTTGTTTTTGAAAATGAAGAAAGACAAGAAAAAAAATTATTTTTTTTCTTTTTTCAATTTTTAAAGCTTTGTGACAAAAAGTGAGGTCTGCAAAATACTCACTATACCTCTCAGCAAATAGCTTGGGGTGTCTACTTTCCAAAATGAGGTCATTTGGGGGGGGGTTGTGCCACCTGGGCATTCCATGGCCTCCGAAACTGTGATAGGCAGTGAAGAATGAAATAAAAAATGTACGCCCTTAGAAAGCCTGAAGGTGGTGCTTGGTTTTCGGGGTCCCGTACGAGGCTAGGCTCCCAAAAAGTCTCACACATGTGGTATCCCCATACTCAGGAGAAGCAACAGAATGTATTTTGTGGTGTAATTTCACATATTCCCATGGCATGTTTGAGCAATATATAATTTAGTGACAACTTTGTGCAAAAAAAAAAAAAAAAAATTGTCTCTTTCCCGCAACTTGTGTCACAATATAAAATATTACATGGACTCGACATGCCTCTCAGCAAATAGTTTGGAGTGTCTACTTTCCAAAATGGGGTCATTTGGGGGGGGGGGGGTTGGAACTGTCCTGGCATTTTATGCACAACATTTAGAAGCTTATGTCACACACCACCCACTCTCCTAACCACTTGAAGACAAAGCCCTTTCTGACACTTTTTGTTTACATGAAAAATTATTTTTTTTTGCAAGAAAATTACTTTTTACCCCCAAACATTATATATTTTTTTAAAGCAAAGGCCCTACAGATTAAAATAGTGGGTATTTCATTTTTTTTTTCACACAGTATTTGCGCAACGATTTTTCAAACGCATTTTTTGGGGAAAAAACACACTTTTTTAAATTTTAATGCACTAAAACACACTATATTGCCCAAATGTTTGATGACATAAAAAAAGTTGATTTTAGGCCGAGTACATGGATACCAAACATGACATGCTTTAAAATTGCGTACAAACGTGCAGTGGCAGCAAAATAAATACATTTTTAAAAGCCTTTAAAAGCCTTTACAGGTTACCACTTTACATTTACAGAGGAGGTCTACTGCTAAAATTACTGCCCTCGATCTGACCTTCGCGGTGATACCTCACATGCATGGTGCAATTGCTGTTTACATTTGACGCCAGATCGATGCTTGCGTTCGCCTTAGCGTGAGAGCAGGGGGGGGGGACAGGGGTGCTTTTTTTAAATTTTTTTTTCTTTATTATTTTTTTGCTTTTTTATCCTATTTTTAAACTGTTCCTTTCATTTTTTTTTTAAAATCATTTTTATTGTTATCTCAGGGAATGTAAATATCCCCTATGATAGCAATAGGTAGTGACAGGTACTCTTTTTTGAAAAAATTGGGGTCTATTAGAACCTAGATCTCTTCTCTGCCCTCAAAGCATCTGACCACACCAAGATCGGTGTGATAAAATGCTTCCCCAATTTCCCAATGGCGCTGTGTACATCCGGCGAAATCTAAGTCATAAAATGCTCGTAGCTTCCGGTTTCTTAGGCCATAGAGATGTTTGGAGTCACTCTGGTCTCTGATCAGCTCTATGGTCAGCTGACTTAATGGTTAACAATAAAGCACAGTAAACGGTAAAGTATAAAAAATTGCATAACTGAAAAGCAAACGTGATAAAACATAATAACAATAAAACATTGCAGAATAGAATACAGTAAAAAAGAGCAGAACAATAGAGAGAGAATAGAGAGAGAGAGAACAAGGAAACGACAACTATTTTTTTTTTTTATATATTTTTTTTTTTTACACTTTTTTTTGTAACTGTAACTTTTATAACTGTAACCGATTCCAGGTTCGGGTCTCTCAAAATGTGATGGCATCTTGGGAGACCCTGCGAAAGTGTGCCTAGTCTGTGCAATGCTGTACCCTACGCTAATACTCAACTAGTGTATGGTAGCGTTCAAAACATTCACCAATGCAAAGACCAGGATTGTCAGGACAGGAGGGAAAATAATAGCGGGTGTCACGCCTATATCCGCGCTTGCTGTAGACACGACATCTTTTTTGGGGGGGTTCGTTGGGTAGGGGTACTCGGGAGGACATAAAGAAAATGCCTCTCATGCAGCCGACTGCATTTGGTTGGGGATGTGAATGGGGGAAGTACGGGTGCTACAGAAGTGGTGGGTTCCCAATTAGGATTGGCAAATGCAGCAGGAAGGGCACTATGGGCACGACGGGCCTGTTTGTCTTCTTCTTGGTGGCAGCGGGACACTACTTGTGCTTGCCACCTCACCAGCTTGAACTGCACTTATGGGACTCGCCACGTCACCAAGTGTTACTGCAGTGCTGGTTTGACTACGACCGGGGTGTACTAGGCCGCTGGCGCTTGCCAGTTCACCAAAACGCTACCAAAAAAACTGTTAGCGATCGCAGGGATCAGGCCTGACTCTGCGAACGCTGCAGTTATGCGTTTAGTGTTTTGTAAGTGACAGTGATCGATCGATACTGCACTTGGGTGGGCTGGGCCGGGCGGAGGGGCAAAACGCAGGTGCTAGCAGGTATCTGGGCTGATCCCGCTAACACTGCGTTTTTGGGAACCCTAAACTGCTGGGGACGCTAGTATAGATCTGATCGGATCAGATATTGATCCGATCAGATACTATACCACTAAGGGAGGTGTACGGTGCGTGCGTGGGTGTTAGCGGTACTGCCGCTAACCTGACGCTGCCTGGGGCTGGTGCTTGCCAGTTCACCAAAACGCTACCAAAAAAACTGTTAGCGATCGCAGGGATCAGGCCTGACTCTGCGAACGCTGCAGTTATGCGTTTAGTGTTTTGTAAGTGTCAGCGATCGATCGATACTGCACTTGGGTGGGCTGGGCTGGGCGGAGGGGCAAAACGCAGGTGCTAGCAGGTATCTGGGCTGATCCCGTTAACACTGCGTTTTTGGGAACCTTAAACTGCTGGGGACGCTAGTATAGATCTGATCGGATCAGATATTGATCCGTTCAGATACTATACCACTAAGGGAGGCGTATGCTGCGTGCGTGGGTGTTAGCGCTACTGGCGCTAATTTGACGCTGCCTGGGGCGACGCATATCACCGCCGGGCGATCAGGGGGCTAAACCTTTATTAGGTAATAAACGGCAGGTGCCCTGACACTATAAAAAATAAACGAACTAACCAGCATCACCCGTAATGGTTATACGGTGATCAGTGGTGAAAGGGTTAACTAGGGGGCAATCAAGGGGTTAAAACATTTATTAGGTAGTATATGGGGGTCCCTGTCGCTATAAAACGCTGACGGTGAACCTAAATATTTACCTCACTAACTAGCGTCACCAGCGACACTAATACAGCGATCAAAAAAATGATCGCTTAGCGACACTGGCGACGGGGGGTGATCAAGGGGTTAAAACTTTATCAGGGGGGGTTAGGGGGGTACCCTAGACCTAAAGGGGGCTAACAATAACTGCCCCACCACACTAACTGTCACAAACTGACACCATGCAGTAATCAGAAAAAAAAAAACTGCTTGGTGTCAGTGTGACGGGGGGGATGGGGAGGGGTGACCGGGGGTGAAATGTGTGCCTGGCATGTTCTACTGGGATGTGTGTGTGTTGTGCACTCACATTTCAGTCTTCTCTCCTCGGCCCCGGAACGAAAACTGCCGAGCCGAGGAGAGATGACATCACATCCCGTACACAGAGGCAGGGTAAGATTCTGATTGGCTGGGAGCGATCGCGAGGGGGGGGCCACGAATGGATGGCCTCCCCCTCATCACTGAATGCTCCCAGACCAAGGCCGACCGCCTCGGGCACCGATCGGA
This sequence comes from Lithobates septentrionalis, assembly GCA_037952835.1. Lineage (NCBI taxonomy): Eukaryota > Metazoa > Chordata > Amphibia > Anura > Ranidae > Lithobates > Lithobates septentrionalis. The sequence continues at coordinate 3,237,559 of JBBDGP010001075.1, read as the reverse complement.
CCCCCGCCCGCAGGAAGGCAATCACGTACCAGGTATATGATTTTGCCTGCCCGTGCCATTCTGCCGCAGTATATCTGCGTTAGGCAGTCGGCAACTGGCTAGAGCATCAAAAAAAGCATCATAAAAAGCATCATCGAAGCATCACAGAAGCATCAAAAACACATTTCACTATTGGAGTCTTTTTTTTATCCCTTTTTTACACTTGTGGCTTTGGGTCTGAGTGTATACCCCCAGATTGGAGTGTCTGCATTTTCTGGTTCCATCGAGCTCCGCTGAGTGGCTCTCGGTCATAACAGGAGGATTTGTTTTGTCAGTGGATCCGCGCTACAGGATATATTTGCAACTGCAGCCCCCCTATGTAGGCAGGGGATACTAACGTATACCCCCAAAAAAGATAAATATAAGAAATAGGGAGTGGCGCTGTGCATAAAAGATTAGTTGGCATATATTGATTATCTTAATTTTAGTGATGGGTGTGTCTGTGTGACATACTATAGGAACGGCATTAAACGATAAAACTTTGAATGCAATAGTGTATATCCCACATGAAAATTAGTAAGTGCTAATTAATAAACATAAAAATAAAATAAAAATATTAATACTGATTCAAGTAAATAATTGGTGTAACCCTAATCCCATATGCAAAGATAAACACTAGTGATCTCTAGTAGTGAAGTATAATGTAAGTATCTGTCTGTTATATGACTAGACAGACCCCAAAAAGGTGATAGTGCAGAAAAGTGTCAGGCGCAGTCCAATTGACAGTGTTCCAGCACTTGCTGAATGGTGAAAGTAAACTTCAAATAATGTATAAGGTAGAGAGTGTCCGCAACCCTCTGTGGTGAAGTGCTGAAGATGCCCAAAAAATGTGTATGAATAATATATATATATAAGGTATATATATATAAGTGAAATTTAATAAATATTGAATAAATATGGGAATAAAAACTTATTGTTAATAAATTAATATGTATGCTTCTCTAATAGACTCGCTGTGATTTCAATTAATAACAACAATAAGTCTCATGTGCAATAACAAGAGTTCATATGATGTCTTCCACCCGAATTCTTCCAGATTTTAAACACACTCCCCCTGATGTGATTTCACTCACCGGAGCGCTATACCCCTGCAGGGGTATAAGCATAAGATGTTTGTATTCCAGGTGCCGATCAGATCCGGGTGCCGATCGAATCCCTGTGTGTTGATATCCTTTCCAAACCAGTTCCTCGATCCAGATCATCCACTCGTACAAAGGAAGGAGATGGGGGGAAGGTGATACTCCCCTGTTGCAATCCTATTTCCAGCCGAACATCCGCTCCAACGTATTATATGAAAGTAAAGAAGTGATCCACATAGCGTAACTCCTTTTAAATAAGTTTATTTGTAAATGCTCATATAATCCAAGGAGCGTAGCCAGTTCCAAGGAATGTAGTGTAGATTTTATTAAAAAAGAGAGGAGGGAGCATACAAGCTCTCTATCTCCCCTTGCTGTCCCGGGACGCAGCGCTGTTCGCAACTACCGCTTTGGGAACGCAAGCGGTAGTTGCGAACAGCGCTGCGTCCCGGGACAGCAAGGGGAGATAGAGAGCTTGTATGCTCCCTCCTCTCTTTTTTAATAAAATCTACACTACATTCCTTGGAACTGGCTACGCTCCTTGGATTATATGAGCATTTACAAATAAACTTATTTAAAAGGAGTTACGCTATGTGGATCACTTCTTTACTTTCATATAATACGTTGGAGCGGATGTTCGGCTGGAAATAGGATTGCAACAGGGGAGTATCACCTTCCCCCCATCTCCTTCCTTTGTACGAGTGGATGATCTGGATCGAGGAACTAGTTTGGAAAGGATATCAACACACAGGGATTCGATCGGCACCCGGATCTGATCGGCACCTGGAATACAAACATCTTATGCTTATACCTCTGCAGGGGTATAGCGCTCCGGTGAGTGAAATCACATCAGGGGGAGTGTGTTTAAAATCTGGAAGAATTCGCGAGCCAGGAAGGAGGAGGAGATGACGTGTGAGGAGTAGGGGAGGAGCTACGCAGTGGGGCGGTGGAGGACGGAGGAGGGGAAGATGGCGACCTAGGCAGTGTGTTGCGGAAGCGGAGCGGTTCCACTGGACAAGAACCCCTGCAACAAGGAACCAGCAACAGCCGGTCGCTGTGAGATACTAGGCGACAAGGTGCGAGTGGATTCGGAGCCTGAGCCAGAGATAGCGGCGACAGTCCGTACGCCGCGAGGAAAGACCCGCCCGGAAGCCTCGCGTCCTTAGGAGTTGTAGCTGGTACGGAGCCGGTGTGTCCTGGGGCGCTTGAGGCGCCTTCGCTTGCTCCGCCACCCCTCCCTTCCCCCCCCCTGGAAGAGACCTGGAGGAGACCGGAGGAAGGACCCGAGACACCCCTCCTCTCCAGCCTTTGTCATACCCCCTTGTCCCCAATTAAGGGGGAGAGGGGGCCAAGAAAGACCCCTTTGCTACAGAGGAAGATATCTACCCCGGAAATAACCGGCAGATTTTGTGGACCGCGGCACTCAGAGAGAAACAACCCAGCCCTGCAGGAGAAGGAACTCTGGCTCGCTGCCCCCGATACCCCCTGCTACAAGACAGCCCCAGGTAGGACATTTTTGGAAAATTTCTAGATATCAGAAGTGTGCTAATGCCTGATGCGGGGTATGTGACAACAAAGTCAAGGGGCACAGAGAGGAGCAAAGAGGTCTGAGAAACCATCTAAGGAGAGTGGAAGGGGAGAGAAGCTGAGGATGAAAGGGCGCACCACAAAAGCTGCAGAAGTAAAAAAATCCAGAGACAGTTTGAATACAAGCACTATTCAGAGGTATATGAAAGAAACACAAATCAGAAGCCCAGGTATGGAAAATAAACAACAAGGTGCCAAAGAGAAAAAGAAGGATACCAGTAAAAATAAGGGGGCAACGGGAAATGGCCCCAGATTATCAACCTCGCCAGAACCTGAAATAGGAACTAATACAGAGTCGAATATGGACAATTTCCCCACAAAAACAGATATGCAGGATATGTTTATTAAACTAGAGGATGTATTAAAGAAATTAGAGAATGTATTGAAAGCAGAGATTTCAAACGTTAGAGAAGACCTGGGTCATCTATTAAAAAGAGTGGAAAAAGTAGAAGACTCAACGGAACAGCATGCAACAGCAATTGAGGATTTGAAGGAACATGTTAAAAACCTGAAATTGGATCATAGGGAAATGCTCCTGAAACTTGAAGAGCAAGAAAATCAAAACAGAAGGCAAAACCTCAGAATCAGAGCCATCCCAGAACAAGGGGGGGGAAGATCTGTTTGCAGTTATGAGGGAGATTTTCAACCCTGTATTAGGAAGAAACAAGGAGGAGGAACTCAAGATAGAACGGGTACACAGAATAAGAAAGCCCGCAAGTGCCAGAGAAGACGCCCCTAGGGATGTGATTGCAAGGTTCCATCATTATGAGGAAAAGGAGAAGATCTGGAAAAACCTGAGAGGGGTTCAAGCACTGAAATATAACAACCAGGATATTCAAATCTTTACAGACCTCTCAGCCAAGACCCTTGCAAGGAGAAGGCAACTAAAACCATTGTTGGACACTCTAAGGGACGCCAATCTGAAATACACTTGGGGCCATCCATTTGCATTACTGGTGATAAGAGAAGGGAGGAGCTTCAGATTAAAACAGATAGAAGATTTACAGGACTTCTGCACAAATTTAAATATTAGAGTTCCTCAGGGTATGGAGGGCAGGTCCTTTTGAGGGGGGGAGGTGGGATTGGGGGGGAGTGGGTGGAGGGAGGGGGAGGCCGCAGGGCAATAAGGTCAATGCGTGATATTTAAAAAAGGGCAGTTCCTAAATGAAATAGCTTTGTCGATTTCTACCCTCTTTTTTTCTCCCCTCCCTGCCCCCATTTATAAGGGGGGCGGGAGGGGGGAGTCCCCCCCGAACCCCACTGCGGGAGTAACACCCTACACACGGGGGGCGTTGGCGGGAAGGCAACATGAGAGATGCCACGACCCCAAGGTTGGGGATTGGTGGGGGGAGGAGGGGGGGGCGGGGGGGAGGGGGGAAGAGGGGGATGGGGGGGATTGGGGGGGAGGAGGGGGTGAGGGGGGGTGGAGGGGTAGGGTGGACAACCGTAGACCAAGAATACAGCTTGAGAGATGCAACGTATGTGCTGCTCCCTATCTATTTCCCCGCTTCCCCAGATATAAGATACAAATTAGGGGCATTTACTTTCCCTGCCAGGTTGATGTGCCTAGGTTGTTGCTTACAACACCCACAAAGGAGTAGATGGCAATGAAAATCAGATGCCTATCGTATAATGTGAGGGGCCTCAACTCACCAGGGAAAAGGTGGAAACTGGTTCAGGAATTAAAGAGATTGGACATAGATATAGCTTTCCTGCAGGAAACACACCTAATATATGAGGAGGGTATTAAACTATCATCAAATAGTTTTCCAGTATGGATATATGGGGATTCCCCATCCAAAAGGACAAAGGGGGTGGCCATCGGATTCTCTAGACGGATAAAATTTAATTTGATGGACAAAAGAGTGGATCCAGAAGGACGTTTTTTGTTTGTGAAAGTGAAAGTGAACGAAAAAATTTATACATTGGCAAATCTATACTGCCCCAATAGAGATCCGATGGGATACCTAGCCCGAATCCTGACGGGACTGGAGGAATTTAAGGAAGGGGAGGTGATTTTAGCAGGTGACCTGAATTTCTGCTTAGATCCAGCCTTGGATAGGTCAGTAGACTCCCACTGGGAGGATAAAAGGGCATGTGCCAGAATAGGGAAGAAACTACAAGCACAGCAGTTGATTGATGTGTGGAGAGTGTCGCATCCCAAGGAGAGGGACTATACTTTCTACTCACAGGTGCATGAGACCTATTCAAGGCTGGATTATTTTTTGGTTGAGCACAGTCTGTTGGATTCAGTGAGAGGAACAAGGATTGAAGTTCAGACTTTGTCAGATCACGCTCCAGTAGTTATGACATTATTGTTTCAAGGCCTTCATAGGGTCCCATACACTTGGCGCCTGAATGAATTTCTTTTAAATAAAAAGCAGGTGGTTGAAAGGGTCCAAAGAGAGATTGAGGACTTCTTCCTCACAAATGAGTCCAAGGAGGTCCCGGAAGCTATTGTTTGGGAAACCTTTAAGGCTTACATTAGAGGGATATTAATCTCAATTGGTACAGGAGAAAAGAGGGAGAAAGTGAGAAAACAAGAAGAATTGATAGAACAAATATACAAACTAGAACATACCCATAAAACGAGTAAGGAGGCAAGCAGAGAGGTATTAAGGGAACTAACAGTGAAAAGTGATGAGTTGAGAGACCTACTAGAGACAGAAGCCCTCAAAAGGAAATATAAAAGTAATAGGAACTTTCATCTACAGGGGAATAAAATAGGGAAACACCTAGCTGCAACTACCAGGAAGAAAAGATTGGAAAACTACATAGAGAAGGTGAAAGACAAAAAAGGGGAGATGAGACACTTAACAAAAGAAATAGCAGAAGAATTCCGAAATTACTTTTCCTCCCTATACGCAGTTGAACGAAAAGAAAAACAAGAGGGGAAAAGAGAAAAAATGGTACAGGAATTCCTAAAAGATGCGGCCCTGCCTACCCTCTCACAAATAGATTCACTGGAGCTGGAAAAGCCAATAACAGAAGAGGAAGTTTTTAGAGCCTTGAAGCAGTCCCCAGGGGGTAAGAGCCCTGGTCCGGACGGCTTCACGACTAATTTTTATAAAAAATTTAAGTTACTCCTGGTACCCAGGCTTTGCCAGATGTGGAACGGCCTGGGAGACCAGGAAATGTGCAGGGAAGCGTTGCTGGCAGCCGTGACACTGATCCCCAAGGAAGGGAGAGACCGCACCCTATGTTCAAGTTACCGGCCGATCGCGTTATTAAATGAAGATACTAAACTGTACGCGAAAGTCCTGGCCCTCCGATTGAGGGGAAAAATGCCCCACCTGGTCAATTCGGATCAGGTGGGATTTGTACCCGGAAGAGAGGGAAGAGACAATGGGGTGCGGTCCCTTCTGGTACTGGAAGCACTTAAAACAGGTGGATCCCCAGGGCTACTCCTGTCGATTGATGCCGAAAAGGCCTTCGACAGGGTAGACTGGGGATTTATGTTTAGTACATTGGAGGCAATGGGAGTCGGGCCAGCAATGCTAAGAAGAATTAAAATCTTATACAACCACCCAGCTGCCTTTGTAAAAGTGAACAACATGCCCTCTTCCACCTTTACGATGCAGAATGGCACCAGGCAGGGCTGCCCGTTGTCCCCACTCCTCTTTGTCCTGGCCCTGGAGCCTCTCCTTAATATAATCAGAAAACATCCTGATATTAGTGGATGTGTAGTGGGGGAGGAAGAGCACAAACTAGCGGCATTTGCCGATGATATTTTATTTTATATTTCAAGGCCTAGAATATCAATCCCCAATCTCCTATCAACTATGGGCCGGTACAGCGCACTATCAAACTTCAAAATTAATATAGAAAAATCAGAAGCTTTAAAGATCAACATAAGCAATTTGGAAGCCAACAGGTTAGCCGAGATCTTCCACTTTCCATGGAGGGATAATATTAAGTATCTAGGAGTGAGACTAACGGGTTCCAGGGGGGACCTGTATAAAATAAACTATATACCCCTTCTAAATGAAATAAGAACGGAAACAAAAAGAATAGCCTGCGGCCCAGCCTCTTGGATGGGGCGAATAAACATAGTAAAAATGGTGCTCGCACCTAAAGTATTGTATAAGATGCAAATGCTTCCTATCCCAGTCCCTCGAGTATTTTTTAGGGTTTTGTCAGAGATTATAAATAAATATGTTTGGGGCCACAAGAAACCGAGAATAGCGCACGGGGTGTTATGTAGAGAGAAAACACGTGGGGGTTTAGCTCTCCCGGACTTTAGAAATTACTATAGAGCGATAGTAATTGCACGGGCACTGGAGTGGGGCAAAAGCTTTAATATAAAAAAATGGGTGAATTTAGAAATAGGGTTAAGTAAGGTATGTTTGAATCAGTTGATCTGGAATCCACCACAGTTTAGGGAATTAGGCACAGAAACACACTATATTACACAACACACACTTAAAGTTTGGGACCAGATTCACCAATTAAATAAGTGGGACTACAACTCACCGTTAATTTATTTAAAAAATAATCCGTTCTTCCCCCCAGGAATGGGGAATATAGGTGGAAATTGGATTCTAGAGAAGGAAACGCAAATAAGGCACATAATAAATAGGGGAGAGCTAAAATCACTGGAAGAATAAAAAGCACAAAGGAAGAGATTAATAATAAATGGGTGGAGGTATAATCAATTAAAACACTTTATTGGCAGTCTCCCGTGTCCCTTAAGGGAGGAGGAGAAGTATAGGGGACTAGAGAAATTGGCGCTTAGAGAAGAATCAAAGGGGACGGTTTCTAAGGTGTACAAAATCCTGATGAGCAGGGGCGGACAGGAATCGCCCCCATTCATCAGAAAATGGGAGGAAGATCTGGGATCACGGTGCGATGAGGAAACTGAAAAAAGCATTTTGGAGGCCATACATACAACGGCAGTAGATATGAAGGCAAGGGAAAGTAACTATAAATGTTTAGCCCGGTGGTATATGACCCCAGCCAGGGTGAGTAGATTCTCCCTGGATAAGTCCCCTAGCTGTTGGAGAGGGTGTGGAGGCTTGGGTACAATGGCACACATATGGTGGGATTGCCCCAAAATCCAAATTTACTGGCAGGAAGTGATAGGACTGATAGATGGAATAATAGGGAAAAATATTAAAAGGGATCCATGGAATTGCCTGTTCCATGGTCAGGAGGGAGGGAAGAGGAGATATAATTCCTCTTTGACTCCAATTTTATTGAACGCGGCAAAAAATGTTATCCCAAGGAAATGGCAAGAAGTAGAACCCCCAAAGATCAAAGACTGGATTGCTAAGGTAGATGAAACCTATAGATTAGAGTATATAGAGAAGAAAGAGGACTTAGAGGGGAGCCCAGAGAGAGATCAAGGGAAATGGCACCTGTGGGGGATCTTTAAAAAAACAGATAAATATGTGGAGATAGTGTCAAAATAGTCCTGGGTAGGGACATAAAGGCGGAATAAAGGCGGAGTGGAGAAGCTAAGTGTCTGCGGGGGGGGGGGGAGGGTGGGGGGAAGATGGGGGGGGGTTTAGGGGGAGAGGAAACCCCGGAAGGTGGTGAGGGGGGATATGAAGAGATCCCTTAGTGGAAAAGAATAAGACCCTCTTCGCTGGTGGGGGGACCCTTCCCCCTTGGTATTTGTATGTATATGTGATATTTTCCTTTTTGTATTTTGAAAAAATAAATAAAGATATATAAAAAAAAAAAAATCTGGAAGAATTCGGGTGGAAGACATCATATGAACTCTTGTTATTGCACATGAGACTTATTGTTGTTATTAATTGAAATCACAGCGAGTCTATTAGAGAAGCATACATATTAATTTATTAACAATAAGTTTTTATTCCCATATTTATTCAATATTTATTAAATTTCACTTATATATATATACCTTATATATATATTGTAAGAATCAATATAATTATTAATATTATATCTGCGTATTAATTTGTCTAGTCCCTATCATTAGTTGGTCTATTAAACTCTGAGCACATGCTATTGTTAATATCACAATAATACCAGGTTAGCTATGAAACCAAACACACGGTGCTGCTAGTAAAACAATATCTTATTTTATTTCCCAAGGAATTAGGAAACTATCATAAAAGTACTAAAAGAGTATTACAATGTTACATAGCTTACAATCAGAACACACTATACTAACAGCACATCTCTACAACATATAGCAACAATGAAATATCAAAGATACTTATCACACATGGTTTCCTCTGCGGGTTCTGGATGATAAAGGGGTCTGGGCCTCATGGAATATAGGCCCAAGCCCTCGGTCAGAGCAAGGTCCTAAGATAGCAAAGGGGATGACCTTACAGCAGGCTTCCCAGCAGCCAAGACAAAGATCAAAAGCCTGTATGTCCCTTACATTCAAACATACATGCCCACTCGTAGCCACCCCCATTTGCCTTTTATAGAGGTATAATTTCAGATGTCTGCCCATTCTCCAGGAGGCATGCTTTATTGTCCAGCAGGGCCAGCGTCTCTTTGAAACTTGTATTCCCACATGTCACAGCAGGTGGGCTTGAGCCAAGGCATTGTTCTTCTGATCACAGAGCTTTGATGTGTTTCATTCCTACCTGGCTGTGTCAAACAGGAAGTGAAATACCAGGAGTAAGATATTAAACCATGTTGCTATCCAACATATTCCGCTTTGCGCCTAAAGGGCGCATACCACCCTTCTTCAGACACGGCTCCTATTGAACAGTCCATAACTGTTTCCTCCCCAACATGTGTTTCCAAGCCAGTACCTATTGAACAGTCTTTAACTGTCTTAACGTGTTGTGTTTTCAACATGTGCAGAAACAGCCCCTATGGAACAGTCCATACATGTCTTAACGCATGTTGCGCCTCTCAACATAGGCCTCAGAACCAGCTCCTGTGGAACAGTCCATAACGGTCCTAACGTGCTGTGTTTCCCAACACGTGCCGCTTTGCTACTGGGTGACACACCAACATCATTCTTCCGTGACAGCTCCTATGTCACCATTCTGTATCTTCTTCTTTCTAACATCTTCATGAAGGGGTATAAAACAGGCAAGGGGTGTCCATACACTCATCAGTCACCAGCACACATCCAGAGCAGCATCTTAACCAGCTTTCAGATATCGAGTCTCGAGGAGGGCCTTTTGCCCATATTACTAGCTTAAAATATACCTTTATCACACTATACCATGACATAAATCAACCCGTTACCATAATATACATATATATACCCATGACCCATCAGATTTCGGGCATGTCAGCGGTATTGCAGGGCTCTGACTTGGCAGCAAAGTCTCTAACTTGTACGTAGAGACCCTACCGTCACTTCGTTCCCCAGCTTGCATAGATAACTGGGCGACCCTTCTATATAAATATCAAGTTTAACAACACATATAAATCTGCAACAATGACAAAACCCACACAATTCCATCCCTGTGCCTGGATTTCAGAGACCATGCCCAGGGTATACCATGCACCCCTACCTATTGTTGGATTCAAAGAACCATCTAGTTCCATGACTAACGTTACATCGGCATTCTTTAGGACAAGGAAACAAACTCGTCTATGTCCCAAATAATACCCAGGTGCTTCCTTCCCAGCAATGATCCTTCCATCCCGAATACAGAATGAAATATCTTCCCAACATTTTTCGTACACCACCATGTATTGACCTGGCATACAAAGGACATCATGGTCATGCTTCTGACCGAGGGAAGTATCACCCTGCCTCCAGCTTCCAGCTTCTTTGATCATCTGTGGGCAAATAGCCTCAAACGCAACAAGATAGAATCCCCCGTCAGTAAGTCCATTAATGCCACCAAATATACAGACCGAGTCTGCACTTCTGTATTTGAGATCATACAGCATAACACCTTTCACAATCCAAACTGGTACGGCCCACCCAGGCATTCGACCACCACTTTGGATCAGTGTAAGCGACGTGTTTGGCAAAGTCTTACTGAGCAGTGATGCTAACTCATAAGGCCTCTGTCCCTCATATGGAGACTGTACAATCAGCTCAATGCTGGTTGACACTTCCACCTGCCACTTCGTACACGCAAGAGCCAATGACAGATTCCTGTCCTATACCATCACATTCTCTACCAACCTCTCAACATGGTTGACAAAATCTCGAACCACTTTAACCTGGGTACTTATGTGACTTTGTTGAATGTTATTAAGGATGCCACCAATCTCTCTGAGTAACAAAGCCCCGCTTATTCTCTGAAGCTATGGCTGCGAGTTTGTTCCTCAGGAGGCCGATGTCCACCCCATTACCAGCACCCATCCCAGCTCCTATTCCCCCAATATAGTGCTGAATACATCCCTCCTCTTTCGGGTTACTCCTCAGACATACGCGCTCTGCATGAACCTCATTCCATGTCCGCACATCTCTGGTAGCAAGTCACTGGTACAATGATCGCACTTGATTCAGTGTATACTCAGCACATATAGGGTAATAGGTTTTTATCAACCACTGTGAGATGTTGCAGCTCCATGTGGTGAAGGCATACTGTACCCTGGTAGCCAGCGTTTGTTCCCTTTATCTAACGGAGCATGCTCCTGCGTGTATTCACTGGCCTTTCCTGTGCCGGGTTTCAACCTCTCAGGTGAGACATCAGCCAGGCGTATCTCCCCATACAAGGAAATTTTCACCCCATTGATGTGTCACCTGGCCAACCTCTAGTCTGGCCAACCGACACCTTATTATGTATAAGCACCAGTCACCTGGGCACCTGCCCCATATTACTTCCGTTATGTCAATACATGTTATACATTAAAAACCTTTCCTTCTTCCAATTCCTTCCTTCAACAAAAAAAACATATTTTACATTTCAGGTTCTGACAGATTGGATGTGTATATTCCTTCCCCAACCTCCAACCCATTGCACATGTATTAATAGCATGTTTGCACTCTTCAGGAGAGACTCCGGCAAAAATGTTTCACAAGTCTTGTTGATGGGCAAAGTCCTTCAGATTTAGCATTAGCCCTAAGTTGTCCATAAGCAAAAACAAGTATTAACTGAATCTTTTTGTTTGTCCTTTCTCTCCTGATGTTTATCAGAACAAATTTGCAGTATGGCATGGCACAGTCAAACTGCCAACCAGATGAACATCTGTCATCCATGTTCCAGAGACCTCTCCAATCACGCTTCACCAGGACTCTGGAAGTGAAAAAAACAAGAGCAGAATCAAATTCTTATCCATAATATCTGCTCGCTTGCTACGTTTATTTACAGTTCCTTCCTTAGAACCCAGGAACTTAGTATTCCTGGTTTCTGCAAGCCTGACCAACCTATCAAAACAACCCTGACCTCTTTAGGCTGAACCCACTCTAAAATGGCTCCCCATGGTATGATCAAAAAATTTTAAAAACATGAACTTGAACGTTGCTTCTCAAAAATTCAAAATTTTAAGCATCAAAAAGACAATGCATTATCTGTACTTTCAGACCTATGCACCAACCCCCCCTTTCAGGTGGACAAAGCGTACACCTTGTAACTTTTCCCACCTGAATGAACATAAAACAAAGAGAAAAAAAACTAACTCCAGAGGCTAGAATGGCCTCCTACCAACAACTCTTGTCTTAAATCAACAAAATGTATTCAGCTGCAGGACATATCCCATGACCATCTATTCAGCTGCTAATTGAAGAAATGGCCAATTACCCCCCTTTCAGGTGGACTAAACAATAATTTCTCCACCTGAACAAACAAAAATAAAATGGATGACTAAACAACTACCAAAAATATTAAAAAAATTAAAAAAACTTAATAACAAAAGAAATTAAAATTCTGGCCATTATCACACAAAAACAACATGACAAGTCAACCACCATAAGACAATGACAAACACTCAACTTTTAACTAAAGACATCCATGGATTTTCCTCCTGAGAAGAGTAAGTGCTCATTTCCATCTGAAAGACAATTAGTTAATGGGAAAAACAAAAAAACAAAACATCTGCACCTCATCACAACATTTGTAACTTCACTTGTAACACTTGAAACCCTTAATGCCTGACTATTGTCTATCTTATTTTTTTCATTGTTTGCAAACAATTACTAATTAATGAGCTCATGGTACCATTTGATACTTGATTATGCCTTTACCATAACCTAACCCCCGTTTTGCTAAATGTGCCCACTGTTGTTCTCTCTTTGCAGAACCTGCAAACAAACACAGACATTAGTATCCAAACCAGTTTTATCTTCTTCCAAGGTCTCTGAAAAAGGAACACAAAGACAGTGATTACACACAATTATCATGACAATTGACTTTTTAAGTCCCCCAAGCCTTTTCCCATTAATTGTAATGTAGGGGAACATTTTCTATGTATAAGGTTTAGATGTGAGGGTCGTATATAAATAAAATATGGCAAGGAGCATCCATGCAGCTCACTAAGTGCTGCTAACATTGTTTTCCTCAGTGCTACATTTAAATAACCATGCAGCTACCTCCATTTTGACTCTACGTAACTGTTCCCCATATTGGCGATCTTCAGTCTGTAGTCTCCGCATTTGGGTCTTTAAAGGGAAATGAGTTTGATTACTATGGCCTCCATGCTTTGGGTTGCTACCCCATCGGGCAGAATACACTTCATAATGCCTTGGGGTCGTTTTGGGGTACTGCGACCTTCTTTTGATATCATTATTCGCTGCGCAACAATACTTAGCGATGTGACCCCCCCTTTTACACAAAAAACATTTGAGGGCTGGTCCCTCTGTATCGGCCCTTTCTTGAGCATACGGCATTGGAAACTCGCATTGCTGGACATTATTACTATGATTACTATGCTTGGAATATCCATACTTTACACTTTCATCATCTGAGGAGTCATCAGAAGTTTCAACTCCTGAATCACTTTCAAGCACAGTTATCGCATTTTTATTTACATCTTCACCATTGATTTCTGTCATAGCAACATCACTTGCAGCAATAAGAACGTCTGTTTTTTCTGCATGCTCCACTTCTATTTTTGCTGAGCACTGCGCATGTGTGGAGGGTACCTTCACCATTGCACATTCAGCTTTTGCATGTTTGGATGATAACCCCATTATGGCTGCCTGTGCACCCTGTAATTCTGGGGTTTCCTGCTCCATGCTAGCTATGTTGAGGGCTTTACAAAATCTATGTCCATGCCTATTCCATTTAGAACGTCTGAACTCTCTTTGCCTTCCTGTACCTCTGCTTATTACGGATACACCTGCCTTTGACCCATATTCCCTACCACTGGACTCTTGACAGAAGTCTCGCAGGATATTGACAAAATTTTGGTAGGATCTAGCATTCCTCAGAGCCATTCTAATGGGATAGCTTACATAACACTTATTGGCCATTGAGTATATGAAACTTGTATCATCCTCCAATAAGTCAGGACAGTTGAACACTTTCGTATACAATGCAAGATACTCACTGCAGAACAAAATTGGGTCATCTCCTCTCCTAAATCTCATTCGTTGTAAATCACTCATACCATTATCACGACTGTCCACAATACGATGCAACTCTTTCCTCCGCACCTCTGCATCTGCTAAGTTATCATTAACCTGTGCAAATAATTGGCCTGCCAAAGGTCCTGGTAGCCATGCTCTCAGAAGAGAACATGCATCCTCATTACTCAAATGAAATTTAAGGACTAGAGCCTCAAATTTATTGGACAGACTCACTGGTGATTCCAGGGCATTAAATTCACCCAGAATCTGGCACAAAGTAAGTCTCTCTTGGATTGTAATCAAACTGTTATCCTGCTTCGAAGCTATGGGTGCAATAGCAGAATGTGTTTCATCACAGCCCTTCTCCTCATTGACTGTGCAGATATTGGCCAATTGGCATGTTCCTTTGTGCTCATTGAGCGATACTGTACATTGCTCTTTAGTAAGAAGCTGGGAGTGTGCATTTGCTAACTTTCTTTCTAAAGACATAACCAACTCTTCCATCTCTGACAACTTTACTCGCAATGACTCTAAAAGTTTGCTCTTCATATCACAGTCCATGCTGCACCTCTGCAGCTGTTCTTGTAGCTCGCTGTTTCTTCCTGATAAACTGCCTGCTTTTGTCCGCAATTCATCCATCTCACTACTGGAGGTTGTTGCAATCTTTAGAAGGTTTTCACTTATTTTCTCTATGTCCTCCCCGAGACGACTCCTCTCTGCTTCCCACTTCCCCTCCATTTGCTCAGATATAAATTTAATTCTGAGCAACACTGCAAATTCATTTGCCAACCTTTCTTTTTTAACTTTCTTTTTTAGCTGTTTACCCAATAATCTGCTATTATGTTGCTGACACTGTGACAATAGAACCTTACACTGGCTTTTAAGAGGTTCATCTGCACATGAATGATAATTGGCAGAAGCGTACTTTTTAACATATGTATACACCAGTTCCATTTCAGAACCATACAATCCACACAATACACAATGCTATTTGTACCAGCGTTCCAACACTGCACTGAGTAATAAACCAAACTCACTTATCGTTAGCTCTTACAACTCACGAAAAAAAAAGTGAATCGCTCTTCTATCATTCAATATTCTTCATTCATTACCACTTTTACCTGATATCCTTCAAAACCATTAAACTTTTGCATGTCCATAGAAAAGACCCACCACACTTACTGTGGCATTATCGGCTGCCTTGTATATGAGCACTTCTGTCCTGTAGGTTCTATGTGGCTTTTAGGATTACCACATGCTTACTGGGGAATATCCATTGATATGCTAAGTAGCCTACCCCCACTAAAGCTGGTCTAACCTGCTTTTACCAGAGTTGCTTACCATGCAAAGATAAACAAACAAAAAAAAAACTGCTACAAAGCCATTTAAACCTAACAGTGACTTGTAGTTCTACAGCCTACCAGACGCAAGGCACATTCTAAGACACAAGGCAGATTCTCAATCAATGCCTTCCTTAGGTTGCAGGCCACATTGATCTCCTATTGGAACAAAGCTATTTCACTCTCACGTGGGTAAAAAAAAAATGTAAAAAATTAAAAATTTAAAATAACAATCTATATTTCTCCCACTTTTTCCTCAAAGATGTATGGTAATTCCTGTCACTCTAACCAAGGGTGATCAGCCCTTTTACTCGCCAGCACCTTTGGCTGGTTACAGGCCTAAAGCATATTAATGATACAAACGTTTAACATATACTTTCAAAATTCGCAAGCCAGCGCCAATCTTGTACAGGGACTCAAGACAAAAATACATTAGGTTTTTGTGGATTCTGTGTAAAAATAAAACTCATCTGGGGTGCCAATTGTAAGAATCGATATAATTATTAATATAATATCTGCGTATTAATTTGTCTAGTCCCTATCATTAGTTGGTCTATTAAACTCTGAGCACATGCTATTGTTAATATCACAATAATACCAGGTTAGCTATGAAACCAAACACACGGTGCTGCTAGTAAAACAATATCTTATTTTATTTCCCAAGGGATTAGGAAACTATCATAAAAGTACTAAAAGAGTATTACAATGTTACATAGCTTACAATCAGAACACACTATACTAACAGCACATCTCTACAACATATAGCAACAATGAAATATCAAAGATACTTATCACACATGGTTTCCTCTGCGGGTTCTGGATGATAAAGGGGTCTGGGCCTCATGGAATATAGGCCCAAGCCCTCAGTCAGAGCAAGGTCCTAAGATAGCAAAGGGGATGACCTTACAGCAGGCTTCCCAGCAGCCAAGACAAAGATCAAAAGCCTGTATGTCCCTTACATTCAAACATACACGCCCACTCGTAGCCACCCCCATTTGCCTTTTATAGAGGTATCATTTCAGATGTCTGCCCATTCTCCAGGAGGCATGCTTTATTGTCCAGCAGGGCCAGCGTCTCTTTGAAACTTGTATTCCCACATGTCACAGCAGGTGGGCTTGAGCCAAGGCATTGTTCTTCTGATCACAGAGCTTTGATGTGTTTCATTCCTACCTGGCTGTGTCAAACAGGAAGTGAAATACCAGGAGTAAGATATTAAACCATGTTGCTATCCAACATATATTATTCATACACATTTTTTGGGCATCTTCAGCACTTCACCACAGAGGGTTGCGGACACTCTCTACCTTATACATTATTTGAAGTTTACTTTCACCATTCAGCAAGTGCTGGAACACTGTCAATTGGACTGCACCTGACACTTTTTTGCACTATCACCTTTTTGGGGTCTGTCTAGTCATATAACAGACCGATACTTACATTATACTTCACTACTAGAGATCACTAGTGTTTATCTTTGCATATGGGATTAGGGTTACACCAATTATTTATTTGAATCAGTATTAATATTTTTATTTTATTTTTATGTTTATTAATCAGCACTTACTAATTTTCATGTGGGATATACACTATTGCATTCAAAGTTTTATCGTTTATTGCCGTTCCTATAGTATGTCACACAGACACACCCATCACTAAAATTAAGATAATCAATATATGCCAACTAATCTTTTATGCACAGCGCCACTCCCTATTTCTTATATTCATAACAGGAGGATGTCGGAGGTGCCGGAGATCTACTAGTCCCTGCAGGGGGCATAATCTGCCTGTGTTTACGACCTCGCTCTTGAGGGGGTCCACCGGTTTGGGTAAGGGTTCCCACATACAGAGTGGGGTTTTCTCTTCGGACCAAGAATTTTTTTCCTTCCACCCCTATCCTTACTTTTGGTGAAGGTGGACAATATTTGGAACTTATTACCTCAACAGACTCATTTTTTTTCACTTATTTGTTTTTTGCTTTTTAGTTCCTCTTCATTCATTTTTCTCTTCACTTATTTTGTGTTTATGGACTTTTATGATTGTTCACTATTAAATAACTTCATTGCACTATATGTCATTTATTGTGTGATTTTTCATATTAAGCGCAACTTAAATATTTTTTACCGATTTGCCTATAACTTGACTCATTTTGGACTTGGAATAAATATGTAACAGGGAAATTAGAAATCCTGATTTACATAACAAGTAGTTGGGTAAGAATGGTGGCCCTGGAGCTCGCCCCTTTTAAAATCAAGTCCACCAAAAGCGGATATACAGTATATCTGTTCAGACTGATTCCCTTTTATAAACCATGAGATTATTTTTGCCACATAATGGAAAAAAAATACAGTGGACAAAGGAGAAACAAAAGGGTCAGGGAGAGCCAAAGGCTTGAAGAAATCATTTACCGATAACAATCTTGATATTTGTTTGCTGACCCGTCCGTGTTTTTCACCATGTGGCTAAAACATATGCCAGGTATAAAGATTACCTCCACAGGTTATATATATTCATAGAATGTACTATAATATACACAGCTTTCATATATAATTAGGAGCGCGTATATGCTGTGATACTCTGAGACAGCAAGGTTTCAGAGGCGGCAAAATAAAGAGAATTAATTTAAAAGCTAATTTTCTTCCTGCCAGGCTGAATTATTGGCCTTGGTCTTGATAGTGTATATTACAATGATTAAAACATGGGATTACTTTGTATGCACAGAATGAATATAAGTGTTTAAATACAGCTCAGTTCAAGCATCAACTAATGTAGCCTCTGCCTGGTTTTCTCACATATAAGTGGAAACTGACAAGTAGCTTAAAGCAGTAATAAACCCAAAAGCAAACATTTATTATATTGCAGCTTACCAATTCTCAGATGTGATGGCTGCATTAGTATTCATTTGTATACTTTTCTTCTTTAATTTTCACCTGGTGATCCTGCCAGGTGTAGCAGTTAGAGGGTTGAGACAAACCATTTACCACTGACAGGGGTGCTTACAATAATCAGATTTTATGTATTTATGTAAAACCCTTATCCCCCCCAAAAAATGTTGCTGTAACTGCCTAAAAAGTGTTAGCTGAGTTCAGCTTCTATTTTTTAGTGCAGCCCTTTTCAACTAGGGTTTCTTCAGGGGTGCCTTGGCAAAATGCCTAGAAACTGCCCAAAAATGTGTATACAAGCCAGGAGGTAGATCGAGCCTGCCTATCACAGGCTTTCATTGTGCACCATTACAACCTTCTAGCCTGCCAGTGTCCTAACAACAAATTACATCAGGAGTTGATAAGGAGGACGTTGGGCACCTGAACAGCAACCTTGTTTGGCCCTCCCCTGCCTCTCTTCATCAGCACTGGGGTCACGTTAGCTAAGTGAGGGAGAGAAACTGAGGGAGAAGAGAAACATTGGAATACTAGACAGTACCAGTGTGGAAAGGTGTTTGCTTTGGAAAAATAAATTACCACTAATGTTGGGTGGCCTACGCATATGGGTGTTGCTGCATTATGTAAGACTATTAATTTTGTTTTTTAAAGTTTAGAAAGGGGTGCCTGGAGATGTGCGTGATTGTAAAGGGTGCCTTAACTGGAAAAACATTCCCATTAACCAAGATATTCTGATGTGTCTGTATATTAGTTGATAGCATTTTAAAAGTCCCTGCAATTGTTCTTCATTGCAAAATTTCACTAGCTTAACTCCAACCTTACCCTTTTTTGTTTCTCCAAGAATGTAGCAATGCTTCTGTTTTGTTCAAAGATCTTAGTCTCAAATGCTTGCCGGTGAACAGGTGGTAGGCCTCCTACGCCTTTAAGCGGTTGTAAACCCAGATATCAAAAATTAAACTGAACATTTTAGCAAAATCAGCAAAGCAGCACAACTCAGCTGTGCACAGAGTCTGACATGGATATGAGCAGCTTGTCATCTGTATTCCTCCTGGCTTTGCTATGGAAAAAAAATCAGACACATGCAAAAAATATGTGTCGCCATGCCCCCTCTTCTTTGACTGACAGACATGCAGAGGAGACTCATGCACAAGTGAAGGGTGCGTGTCTCCTGCTGCCCCAGTCTGAGTAAAAGAGTGTTTCGTTTTAAAGCAGTAGTAAACCGCATGTGGTTAAAAAAAAAATCCCTGCAAGGCAATGTCATAATGTGCTAGTATGCACTCACCTTAGAACAAAACCCTCCAGTGCCCCAATGTCACTGTTGAGAGGGCTGATATCTTCTACCGGTCTTCTTTCCAGGTTTGCGGCCTTTGACTACATGAGACATGAGTGGCCGGGAGCGCAATGACATCACAAGTGCGCGGGAGCCGCCGTTTATGGCACAGGCTCTGAAGGTCTGCCACTATTACTTCAGAGCGCATGCACTGGTGATGTCATCAGCTGCTTGCGCTCTGAATATCTCCTAAACTGTGCAAATTTAGGAAATATTCACAGTACCTACAGATAAGCTTTATTATAGGCTTAATGTGGGTACAAGTGGTGTAAAGGAGTTTACTACCACTTTAAGTGGTTGTTAACCTCATATGCATCATTTCTCCACTACATGCACCATTTTATAAATTGTTTTGTAAAAATCCAAACCGCTGTATTATTACCTCTGTATTTTCATCTCTAAGCCTGTCACAACTCTCTAAAAATCTCCAGTCCCTGGGTGGTGCAGATGTGAAATCACTGGCCCCACCTCCCAGCTGTACCACCCACCTCCCAGCAGGGAGTGACATGGGTGAACACTTCCAGCACCATGTGCGCTGCTAAGCCGGTGTTCTTCCCAAATCTTCAACTCGCCAAAATCTCCAACCATGTCACTTTCGGTTTCTCTCCAACAGCAATAATTGGAGTTTGCGACGAGTTGCCTGTTTTCACAGAACAGCGGCAGTGTATACACTATGGTATGCGATGAGTTGGCTGTTTTGATAGAACACCGGGTAAGGAGGAAAAAATTTGTTGCCGCCTTGGAGGCGGCTGTGTTGTTGGTTAGTATCGGGCGGACTAACAATGCCCATTCATTTTATGGTGTACCGTAGTGTATATGCTGCTGGTGTTCGGTCAAAACAGGCAACTCATCGAAATCTCCAATTATTGCTGCTACAGAGTCTCCGGAAGTGACGTGGTTGGAGATTTTGGCGAGTTGGAGTTTTCGGCAGAACAGCGGCACTAGTGTGTGAGTGTACAGTGGGGATGTGGGGCCAGTGATGTAATGACACCGCCTCCTGAGCTCCGTTCTATAGAAACGCTTATGGACCTGAGATTTTCAGGGAGCTGTGACAGGCTTATAGATGAGAATAGAGAGGTGATAATATAGCGGTTTGGATTTTTGCAGAACAAACTATAAAATGGTGGATGTATTGGTAGAAATGATGCATATGAGGTTTACAACCACTTTAAGTCTGAGAATGAGATCCCCACACCAGTGGTCATGGGTTTTGGCTGCTTGCAAATACAGTGGAACCTTGGATTACGAGCATAATCCGTTCCAGGAGAATGCTTGTAATCCAAAGCACTCGCATATCAAAGCGAGTTTCCCCATAGAAGTCAATGGAAACGAAGATCATTTGTTCCGCATTGACTTCTATTGCATGCAATACCACATGTGGCCAGAGGTGGGGGGCGCCGGAGAGCCTCGGAAATACTCGGGGACAGCTCGGCTGAACTCAGAAACCCTCGGAAAGGCTCGGAAACACTCGGGAACTGAGTATTTCTGAGTGTTTCTGAGTATTTCCAAGTGATTCTGAGTATTTCCGAATGGCTCTGAACTGTTCCGAGTGTCACCGGTGCTCCTGCACCTCTGGCCAAATGCGGTACTGCACACCACATTAGCTTGAATTCTGCTTGTTTTGTGAGAAAACACTCGCAAACCGAGTCAGGATTTTTAAAAAAAAATTGTTCATATTTCAAAATGCTTGTTAACTGCGTTACTCGTTAACCAAGGTGCCACTGTAGTCAAAGGCCCACTACTGCAACCCACTATCACACACAGGTACAATCTCTGAAGGGGAGCTCCTTCCCTAGGACATCCTCACAATCCATTGGTTGATTTCCTCTACATAACTTTGGGGATCCCATGGTCACATTTTCCCAGGCGACCTCATGAATAAATGCCTCTACATTCATAACACAGCCGAGACCATAGCCACCAGCCCTCGATATAACACCAGAACTCAAGCATTTTTTCCCTCTTCATCTCAGCTCAGCACAACAGAAAAAGAATGTCAGTTTGGGTTTAGATATCAAAAATTTAGAGGGGGATTTATCAAAACTGGAGCAGAATCTGGAGCAGCTCTGCATGTTGGCCAGTCAGCTTCTATCTTTAGCTTGTTCAGCTAATATTTGAAAATGACAGATTGAAGCTGATTGGTTGCCATGCAGAGCTGCTCCAGATTCTGCTCCAGTTTTGATAAATTCCCATCTCTGTGTTTAATCCAGAACAATGGCAATGTACAGAAGAATAAATAAACAGAATATTTTCCTAAAGAGGAATTCCGGGTAAAGATATATTCTACATAGTTACATTGGTCCCGTTTTCAAGGACATCCGCCAGGTATTGTATATACATAGTTATGTTCCGGTCCAAGCTGGGCCAATGTACTGTAACTATGGAAAATTATACAATACCTGGATTTATTCTTTAAAGTGGTTGCAGGGGTGGACTGACAACTCATGGGGCCCCCGGGCAATAGGAGATTATGGGGCTCCCGGGCAATAGGAGAAGATTATGGGGCCCCCAGGCAATAGAAGATTATGGGGCCCCCAGGCAATAGATTATGGTGCCACACAGTATACACACACACACACATACAGTATATACACACAGACACACAATATACACACACAGTATACACACACATTTTTACATACTGTCCCTGGTTTTATTGAATCTGGCAACCCTGATGGGGCCCCTTAGTGGCATGGGGCCCTCGGGAAGTGCCCGAGTGCCCGAATGGTCAGTCCGCCCCTGAGTGGTTGTAAGCCTCAGACATGAAATATGAACAAGTGCACTAAGTGTCATTTGCTTTATTTCTCTGCTATCAGGATGAGTCACTTGTGACAAGTTTTCCTGACACCAAGAGAAAAAAGTTGACAGAGGAGGGACCTACAGTTGATTGTCAGCCTCAGCTCTGTTCCTGTGTGCTGTGTAATGGGATAGGAGGGGTGTTCCTTCCCTCCAATCAGCTTTCAGCGCTTTCCTCACTGAGCTCTGAAGTGTGTCATTTCAGCTCTCCTTTTTTCTGACCGCTCAAACAAAATTTATAAATTCTGGACTTTGAAGCTATATAGAGAAGAAAATACTGCAGATAAACAGGTACAATTTATTTAGGAGGATTTGTTTAATCTCGGTGTATCAACTGAGGCTAATTACTTCAATGGGTATATGTAAGGGTCTACAACCACTTTAAAGCCCCGTTCTGGGCTAAAACTATTTTTTTAGCACCCCTCTCTCACATCCCTCTAATTATTCTAATATGTATTTTCTTCCTTTACCCTGAAGCCAGATATACTTAGGTCGCTGTGTCCAGGTCCCTTGCTGGTTCCAGATGCGGGGATCCACAAATCCAACAAATTTAGCCCGAGATCCCCTACCTGAGATTATGTCTTCCTATTCTGGGTCTTGGGAGGGCCCCGCTGATAGAAATCCAATAAGAAGTGTCTGCGTCATGCAGGTACTGATCTGGACACCCAATATAAAGGCCTTCCAGGAGGAAACAGAAGAGAAGCTTGGGGCTGTAGCATAGCATGACCCAGTTTAAGGTTAGTTAAAAAGAGCATTTAGATAGGGATTTTCTTTGTATGAGAGGTACAGGGGGGGTGGGCAGGGAGTGGCTTTGACTTATTCAACTAGGTGGCAGAACAATCACTGTATATTTGAGGCTGTGGAGCAGAGGCGTAACTAGAACCTTCAGGGCCCCGGTGCAAGAAACCATGATGGGCCCCCCTTCCACCCGAGCCCCGGCTTCCAATTTTGGGAGGGTGTCCATGGACGTCCTCCCAAAACCGTGCTTCCCACATGACCCCTTGGACATGCATCCAGCGCAATCACATCGGCCCTATCCACAGCCCTTTCCTCACACGCTGTGTTTGTGTTAGGAAAGGACTGCCATTAACTGTGAAGAATGTCAGTAAATTGTTAACACTGATAATCAGTGCCCCAATCATCAGTGCCCATCAGTGCCGCCTATCAGTGCCCATCACTTCCAACTGCAAGTGTTACCTATCAGTGCTCATTAATGCTGCCTATTAGTGCCCATCAATTCTGCCTATCAGCACCACCTATCAGTGCTCATTAATGCCACCTAACTGCGTCCATCAGTGCCACCTATCAGTACTCTTCAATTCTGTCCATCAAAGCCCATCAATACTGCCTGAGTTCTGCCTATCAGTGTTCCTCAGTGCCCATCAGTACCACCTATCAGTGCCCATCAATGCCACCTATCAGTGCAGCCTTTCAGTGCACATTAGTGCCTCCTATCAGTGCTGCCTATCAATGCTCATCAATGTGGCCTATCAGTGCTCATCAGTGCCTCCTATAAGTGCTCATCAGTGCCTCCTATCAGTGCCCATCAGTGCCTCCTATCAGTGCCCATCAGTGCCTCCTATAAGTGCTCATCAGTGCCTCCTATAAGTGCCCATCAGTGCCTTCTATCAGTGTCCATCAGTGCATTCTATCAGTGCCCATCAGTGCCTTCTATCAGTGCTCATCAGTGCCCATCAGTGCCTTCTATCAGTGCTCATCCGTACCTTCTATCAGTGCTCATCGGTGCCTTCTATCAGTGCTCATCGGTGCCTTCTATCAGTGCTCATCAGTGCCTTCTATCAGTGCTCATCAGTGCCGTCTATCAGTGCTCATCAGTGCCTTCTATCAGTGCTCATCAGTGCCCATCAGGGCCTTCTATCAGTGCTCATCAGTGCCATCTATCAGTGCTCATCAGTGCCATCTATCAGTGCTCATCAGTGCCTTCTATCAGTGCTCATCAGTGCCGTCTATCAGTGCCTTCTATTAGTGCTCATCAGTGCCCATCAGTGCCTTCTATTAGTGCTCATCAGTGCTCATCAGTGCCTTCTATCAGTGCTCATCAGTGCCTTCTATCAGTGCTCATCAGTGCCGTCTATCAGTGCTCATCAGTGCCGTCTATCAGTGCTCATCAGTGCCTTCTATTAGTGCTCATCAGTGCCCATCAGTGCTCATCAGTGCCTTCTATCAGTGCTCATCAGTGCCCATCAGTGCTCATCAGTGCCTTCTATCAGTGCCCATCAGTGCCTTCTATTAGTGCTCATCAGTGCCCATCAGTGCCTTCTATTAGTGCTCATCAGTGCCTTCTATTAGTGCTCATCAGTGCCCATCAGTGCCTTCTATTAGTGCTCATCAGTGCCTTCTATTAGTGCTCATCAGTGCCTTCTATCAGTGCTCATCAGTGCCCATCAGTGCTCATCAGTGCCTTCTATCAGTGCTCATCAGTGCCCATCAGTGCCTTCTATCAGTGCCCATCAGTGCCTTCTATTAGTGCTCATCAGTGCCCATCAGTGCCTTCTATTAGTGCTCATCAGTGCCCATCAGTGCCTTCTATAAGTGCTCATCAGTGCCTTCTATTAGTGCTCATCAGTGCCTTCTATCAGTGCTCATCAGTGCCCATCAGTGCCTTCTATTAGTGCTCATCAGTGCCCATCAGTGCCTTCTATTAGTGCTCATCAGTGCCTTCTATTAGTGCTCATCAGTGCCTTCTATCAGTGCTCATCAGTGCCCATCAGTGCCTTCTATCAGTGCTCATCAGTGCCTTCTATTAGTGCTCATCAGTGCCTTCTATTAGTGCTCATCAGTCCCTGCTATTAATTTTTATCAGTGCTCATCAGTGCCTTCTATCAGTGCTCATCAGTGCCTTCTATTAGTGCTCATCAGTCCCTGCTATTAATTTCTATCAGTGCTGTCTGCCTTCTCAGGACAGCACAGCTCTGAGCGGAGATCGTGTGTCATAGATTAATAGCACAGAGAGACTCCGGAGGCATTAATGTTCTATTTGTCGGTCCTCTCTGGCATGGATGAGAGAGGAGGACACACAGCTGATCTCACTGCTCCCCCTTCTCCCCCCTCCTGTATGCTCTGCGGGCACTCAAGTGTGAAGCTAAAGAGCTCACATTTCCCGCAGAGCACACAGGAGAGGGGAGGGGGGAGAAGGGGGAGCAGTGAGATCAGCTGTGTGTCCTCCTCTCTCATCCATGCCAGAGAGGACCGACAAATAGAACATTAATGCCTCCGGAGTCTCTCTGTGCTATTAATCTATGACACACGATCTCCGCTCAGAGTCGTGTGTGAAGATCAACCCCGCTGGGCCCCCCCACAGTGGCTGAATGCCGGGCCCAGTCGCAACTGCGACTGTTGCGACCCTGGTAATTCCGCCACTGCTGTGGAGAACATCAATCTTTAAACATGACCTGGTGTTTAGTTAGTCCAATGAATAGATGAATCTGTCTTCTAACACTCCCATTCCTGAGAGTACCTCTTTCCATGGTACTCACAACTCATGACGCAGTATGATTTATAGCCCATAGTGATAGGGGGATCGTCCGCTGCACACTATGCAAGTATCACACCACATATGTGCCGCGATTCCCTTGCCTTCAATGGGCAAACTTGATAGGCAGTGCCACCTGTCATACTCAACATACTGAGTCCAGATTGCCGCAATGTGAAGCCTTGCATCATAGCCATTGCAATGTGTATTCACCCAAGAGGTGGATGGAGGAATACTACCCACTGTACCATTGTATTCTAATAGCGGGACTCCTCAGCCTTCAGAATACACAGCGCTGCAATCAATTGGCTACAGCCAGATGATCAAGAAAACTCTTTCAACAATCCCGTAGGGACAGAAATCAACTCTGTTGAGTGGATACTGCCATACATGGATCCAAATTCCACTGATCCCTGCTAAACCGGCTGAATTTCGATCCATCTATGACCATTTTTAGGAATGTGGTGCAGTGACAACTTGCAGGTCCACTATCCGTTTTAGAGAATATGTGCCTATGAAATCTGAAAATTGGTATGAAATAATGAAAAAACACCAGAGGTCAGAGTAAATTAACCTATTACCAACAGAAAGTTAAACAGTGGGTTGAAAAACGACACAAATAATAAAAAGGCCAGACAGGCTTTGAACCCCTGAAGGGATTGTTTTCCACATTAATAAATGAGTCATGTGAAGTAACTGCTGAGCTATTGCTGGCTAAAGGCCACTGTTGTCACTGTGCTCTTCTTACTGACACCAATATACGTTACACAATATAGTAAAATGAGAACTGTCACGCTATAGAAATTTCAACATGAACAAAATAAAACTGAAAAGCAGCAAACAATAACCTTCTACTGCCTCCAGGACCAGATTATAGGTTGTGTGAATGAGTTTTACCGCCTAGTACGTGATCCAACACTTTCGGGTAGGGGACGCGTATGCTCCCGACCGGCGGCCCGCTACCACTGTGATTATGTGATTGGCAGGTACCGCAGACTCAATGTCCGCTGGCACGCACCAATCCTTCAGTACAGAGGGAGAAAGGCGGTCTCCCTATGTAAACAAGGCAGATCGCCATTCTGTCAATAGTGTATGCATGGATCCTGTGTGCAGCAGAGACACAGATTCATGTCTTCCCCTAGTAAAAGCACCTCCCACACTGCACAAAATCACTAGCTAGGCATACAGTTAACCCTTTGACCCCCCCTGATGTTAACCCCTTCCCAGCCAGTGTCATTAGTACATTGACAGTGCATATTTTTAGAACTGATCACTGTATTGGTGTCAATGGTCCCCAAAAAGTGTCAGTTAGTGTCCGACTGGCTGCCGCAATATCGCAGTCCCGCTATAAGTCCCTGCTCGCCGCCATTACTAGTAAAAAATAAAACTATCCCATAGTTTATAGACACTATGGGGTTGATTTACTAAAGGCAAATAGGCTGTGCACTTTGCAAAGTGCATTTGCACACTGTAGGTGCAATTGCCCCAGAGCTTAGAAAATTAGGTAAAGCTTCACGTTGCAAAGAATACCCAATCACATTCAAGGAAAATTAAAAAAACTGAAGAAAGAAAGAAAGAAAGAAAGAAAGAAAGAAAGAAAGAAAGAAAGAAAGAAAGAAAGAAAGAAAGAAAGAAAGAAAGAAAGAAAGAAAGAAAGAAAGAAAGACAACCTTCCTAAATAACATCCCCTGCTCGGCCACTCCTACTAGCTTAGGGGGGTGTAATATTGCTATTTTCTGGGCCCATCTCTGATAATATGCTGGTGGGAGTAGAGGGACTTTTTTTTTTCTTTCAGTTTTGGGTGCTTATGATGGCTCAAGTCCCGGCTGCTTGCTGCTGCGGCTGCCTATTTTCTTCCCTGGCGGAGTGATCCCACTCAGACTAAGCTCTGAGTGGGGCCTGAGATGGAGAGGGAGAGGTTGTAAGGTGGGCGGCAGTGGCAGGCAGAGGCAGCAGACAGGGTCCAGGAGCAGAGGGGAAGCGGACCGTGGCTGCTGCAGGACAGGGGTACTTGGGGGTGAATATTATACTGCATTACACTGCACATATTTACTATGGATGGCATGGTGCGGTGATTATATGGCATTACACTGCACATATTTACTATGGATGGCATGGTGTGGTGATTATATGGCATTACACTGCACATATTTACTATGGATGGCATGGTGCAGTGATTATACTGCATTACACTGCACATATTTACTATGGATGGCATGGTGTTGTGATTATACTGCATTACACTGCACAAATTTACTATGGATAGCATGGTGTGGTGATTATATGGCATTACACTGTACATATTTACTATGGATGGCATGGTGTGGTGATTATATGGCATTACACTGCACATATTTACTATGGATGGCATGGTGTGGTGATTATACGGCATTACACTGCACATATTTACTATGGATGGCATGGTGTGGTGATTATACTGCATTACACAGTAAAAATTTACTATGGATGGCATGGTGTGGTGATTATATGGCATTACACTGCACATATTTAATATGGATGGCATGGTGTGGTGATTATACTGCATTACACTGCACAAATTTACTATGGATAGCATGGTGTGGTGATTATATGGCATTACACTGCACAAATTTACTATGGATAGCATGGTGTGGTGATTATATGGCATTACACTGTACATATTTACTATGGATGGCATGGTGTGGTGATTATATGGCATTACACAGTAAAAATTTACTATGGATGGCATGGTGTGGTGATTATATGGCATTACACTGCACATATTTACTATGGATAGCATGGTGTGGTGATTATACTGCATTACACTGCACATATTTGCTATGGATAGCATGGTGTGGTGATTATACTGCATTACACTGTACAAATTTACTATGGATAGCATGTTGTGGTGATTATACAGTATTGCACATATTTGAAAAATTTGTGGGACACTTTTTTGGCTGTAGGCGGAGCTGTATAATAATTAGGGGGTGGGGCATGCGTTTGTAGGCATGGCATAGAAAAAACTGGGCGTGGTTTACATGAAATAGCGGGTGTGGCTTAAATGGGCATGGCTCAAAGGGGGTGTGGTTAGAGTCTGAGATGAATGAGCAATGGAGAGGGAAAGGGGGAGAGAGGAATGAAAGGACAGCAGCCTCAGATCCTTTACAATAATGGAAATATGTGTATTCTAGAAAGTTTATCAGCAGATAAAGATACTCCAAACACCTGGTGTTAGCGCTTCAATCATTCCGGCACCATGGTTGTTATGGTGTCAGGATGACTGAAGTGTATTATTTCTATTATTACATACTAATATAAATTAAAAACATTCAACTCACCATAATGCCGAATCAGTGGGATCCCTGAGCGTGTCACTAGCCACGTCGCCTGCCACCAACAGAGTTCTTCCATGCATCAGGTGCCCCCAGCAGAGTCTGTCCTTGCATCAGGTGCCCCCAGCAGAGTCAGTCCTTGCATCAGGTGCCCCCAGCAGAGTCAGTCCTTACACCAGTGTTCCCAGCCTCAGTCCTTACATCAGTGTCCCAGGCAGAGCCATAGTTACCCCCCCTGTACATAGTTACCCCCTCCCCCTGTACATAGTTTCCCCTCTCCCCCTAGTTACCCCCCTGTACATAGTTACCCCCCTGTGCATAGTTACCCCCCCTGTACATAGTTACCCCCGTACATATTATCCCCCTGTACATAGTTCCCCCCTCCTGTACATAGTTAACCCCCCCTCCTGTAAATAGTTACCCCCCTCCTGTAAAAAGTTAACCCCCCTTCTGTATGTAGTTAACCCCCCTTCTGTATATAGTTAACCCCCCTCCTGTACATAGTTAACTCCCCTCCTGTATATAGTTAACCCCCTCCTGTATATAGTTAACCCCCCTCCTGTACATAGTTAACCCTCCCCCTCCTGTATATAGTTAACCCCCCTCCTGTATATAGTTAACCCCCCTCCTGTATATAGTTGACCCCCCCTCCTGTACATAGTTAACCCCCCTCCTGTATATAGTTAACCCCCTCCTGTATATAGTCAACCCCCCCTCCTGTACATAGTTAACCCTCCCCCTCCTGTATATAGTTACCCCCTCCTGTATATAGTTAACCCCCCTCCTGTATATAGTTAACCCCTCCCGTACATAGTTAACCCCCCTCCTGTAAATAGTTACCCCCCTCCTGTAAAAAGTTAACCCCCCTCCTGTAAATAGTTAACCCCCCCTCCTGTATATAGTTAACCCTCCCACTCCTGTACATAGTTAACCCCCCTCCTGTATATAGTTAACCCCCCTCCTGTATATAGTTAACCCCCCCTCCTGTATATAGTTAACCCCCTTCTGTACATAGTTAACCCTCCCCCTCCTGTATATAGTTAACCCCCCTCCTGTATATACTTAACCCCCCTCCTCCTGTATATACTTAACCCCCCCTCCTGTATATACTTAACCCCCCTCCTGTATATACTTAACCCCCCTCCTCCTGTATATACTTAACTCCCCTCCTGTATATACTTAACCCCCCTCCTCCTGTATATACTTAACCCCCCTCCTGTATATACTTACCCCCTCCTCCTGTATATACTTAACCCCCCACCTGTATATACTTAACCCCCCCTCCTCCTGTATATACTTAACCCCCCTCCTCCTGTATATACTTAACCCCCCTCCTGTATATACTAAACCCCCCTCCTGTATATACTTAACCCCCCACCTCCTGTATATACCTAACCCTCCCTCCTATATATACTTAACCCCCCTCCTGTATATAGTTAACCCCCTCCTCCTGTATACACTTAACCCCCCTCCTGTATATACTTAACCCCCTCCTCCTGTATATACTTAACCCCCCTCCTGTATATACTTAACCCCCCTCCTCCTGTATATACTTAACCCCCCCTCCTGTATATACTTAACCCTCCTCCTCCTGTATATACTTAACCCCCCCTCCTGTATATACTTAACCCCCCTCCTCCTGTATATACTTAACCCCCCTCCTCCTGTATATAGTTAACCCCCTCCTGTACATTAAAGTTAAATTGCTGCAGAGACAAGAAGAGCAAAAGGAACATGGCATGAGCGGCCGGCGCCATGTGTTCAATGGAGAGGGGAGGGGCCGATCTATGCAGCTAACCCGGCTTCAGTATTGTGAGAGGAGAAGCCAATTCATTGGCTGCACGGATCGAGCCCCCTTCCTCTCTCCACTGAACACAAGGGGGAACAATCTAGCGGCGGCGCCGGTGGCTATTTTGCTGAAGCCAGATGCTCCAAAAATGAAAAAGCAAACATTCCCGATTTCCCTGGGCAAAATCTCGAATCGGGACAGCCTCCGATCAGGGCGAGGGTCCCAAAATCGGGATTGTCCCAGGAAAATCGGGACTGTTGGCAACTATGTATTTACTATGGATGGCACTTTGTTGGTGGGGTCTGGGGAGGGGGAAGGCCAGGGGTGGGGCCAGGGGGGAGGTTGAGGGTGGGGCTGAAGGTGGCCCCATCAGGTAGGCTGTACAGGGGGCCCCATGATTTCTATCAGCAGCTCTGGTGGACCTAAAAGGACACTATTGATATTCACTTTTATTTAATGTGGTGTGGACTGCATAAGGAAAATTTATATTTTATGTTTAATAATACCCTTTTTGGGGATTTGTACACTTTGTATAATTATTTGTTCTAATTCACATTTCTTTGAGGATTGCGCTACCAGGGAGTATATGTTCCTATTCTCTTATGAGTAAGTTTTGTTTATTGATTTAAGCTAGCAGCATTGAGATAACACATTTTCACTTTGTTATTATCTGTGAAACAATAGTGAGAACTTTCGCACTACCTATTAATAAATGATGTGTATATCGTGATTGCCTAATTATACTAATATGAAAGGGTGCTGCTCACATCTATACACGTTCTTGTAAAGGTATACATAATTAATAACAATTATGCAGTGTGCCCAAACAGAAATTAATCCTTTGTGAAGTTCAATATGTGACATCAAGTGTCTGTGCAGACATATAACATGTGCTTAAATAAACATATTACAATATAAAAAATCCAAATCAAAGCTAAAAAAAAGACCAAATATTCAATAATAAAGTGCAAAATCCGTGAAATGGTGTCTGTAGTCTCAATACACAAATTTTGTATAGTCCCAAAAATATGAGTCCAAATAAAAATCTTCCTTCACTTTGTGTTTACAGGATGTCATACATTCACATTATCATGCAAGTGGATCCCACCACCTTCACTCCAATGCACTCACCTTAAGGTATGGACCTAAAAACATACGTTGTTAGGTCTACTGTGTTTTTTTCCCTCCTTGGGGTATGCGTGTGATGGCCTTCCCTTCCTAGGTGTCCTTAGGGATCCTACCTTCCTGTATAGTAACACTTAATGTGTGTCTCTTTAAGAGACAGCCAGTCTTTATCGGGGTCTCCAAACTATGGCCCTCCAGTTGTTCAGGAACTACAATTCCCATCATGCCTAGTCATGTCTGTGAATATCAGAATTTTACAATGCCTCATGGTATGTGTAATTCCGCAACAGCTGGAGGGCCGTAGTTTGGATATCTCTGCGTGAAGTCTATCTTCTTTGTTGCAAGTAAGCTCGAACAATACAAGGTGGCCTCTCATGGTGTAGTAAGTCATAAAACCAGAATTTATTACAAGTAATTGCACTTACTACAGTAATGGAGTAATTTTGCCTTTAAAACATTGTATTCAGCCGCAATCCAACACTGAGCGGCGATAGAGTTACCCCCCACGGCTCCTCCCACGCGTTACGTCACTGTCCTTGTGACTTCCTTGTTAATAACTATCACTTAAATTTCATTTTTTTTAAATCTTTTCCATAAGCGCAGGTGTGTGGGAAACTCCAATGTACTGCTCCCATTCTGAAGATATGGCCGTGTGTGTAAGTGGGTGCTGCAGCAACAAACGGCTGGATCCAAAGATAGGCAGAGCAAAAGAACATCACCAGCACACTATGGATCTCCAGAATGGGTCCAAAGCTTTATTTAATGATCACATTGTTAATGCAAAAGCAACGTTTTGGGGCCTCGCAGGACCCCTTCATTAGGCATGTGACATCACATGCCTGATGAAGGGGTCCTGCAAGGCCCCAAAACGTTGCTTCTGCTGTAACAATGTGATCATTAAATAAAGCTTTGGACCCATTCTGGAGATCCATAGTGTGCTGGTGGCGTTCTCTCACGTTTCAGAAAGTGGGCAGACACGAATGTGTCATCCATCTGCTCCGCTCCGATCAGATCTGTGAGACGATCCCCTGCTTATCAGGCCGGAATCCGCCTCGTGTGAAAGGGGTCTAACTGTTTTGGGAAGTCATTAAATCAATGGGTTTAGTTCTACTTTAAGGGCTAGTTTACACCACATGCGTTCCAGGGCTTTTTTCTGCAATCCAAAAAGGTGACATGGTTTTCTTTGGCATAGTTCACACCAGTGCTTGCAGTTCCAGTGCTTTCCAGTTCTAGAAAAAAAAGTATTTTTCCACGCACAGAACTGTACTGGAGTGCAGTAAAACAAATCAAAAATGCACAGAAATACATCAAAAACACACTGGAATACACATACACGCATCAAAAATGCACCAGACCCCAGTACCATGAAAAAATAAGAAAAAGAAGAAAAAAGCATCTGGAACACATTCGGAAACACATCAAAAACAGACTGGAATGCAACAAAAACGCATATGCAGAAACTCATCCGGAACAGATCTGGAGCATGTTTTTGTAGTGTGAACTTGCCCAAAAGTGGAACTTTATGTGAAAAACAAAAAAGGCCGGACAGGATTTTTAATGCAGTAGAGATACGCTTTGCCTGTCCACCCCTGTACGTGCCGCTCACTGTAGAAATTCAGCAATGCCAAAGCTAACTATACTACTAAGCATGCATGGGAGTGATGTCCTATCAGCCTAGCCAATGAAAGATATACCCGGAAGCTAGCCGCTCAAAGATGTCAGCGGCCGGCGGGGAGCTCCAGGACGTCGCATTGCTGGGCTGAAGGCATGGCTGTCTTTTCGCATGGGAACACTGGGCAGTTGCTCGGGGCCCCACTTGCCTGGGGGGCCCTACCTGCACAGCGACCCCAGCCAAGCATCATTCAGAAGTTCACTGCCGCATTGTGCCAGTGCTGTGCGGTGCGACTCCCTCACAGAGACAGAGTGCCGCGCGATCAGTCCCGATATCAGTCAGCGACTCAGCGGCGGGCAATGTGCAGTGTAAGTCAGCTGTCACTGTAAAGAACGGAGCCAATGCTTTCTTTATGTGTAGTTCCAGCTCTTCACAGGCGGCGTGATATGAAATGCACTCCGCCTGTGACAGATACAGGAAGCATCGGCTCTGCTCTCTACTGCAGCCGCATGCTTCCTGTCACACTTCTGCGTCTCAGAGGAGCCAGGCAGCAGTACACACGCCAGCATTAATACCCACCAGCACCAGCAGTACCCATGCCAGAATTAATACCCATCAGCAGTACCCATGCCAGCATTAATACCCACCAGCACCAGCAGTATCCACGCCAGCATTAATACCCACCAGCACCAGCAGTACCCACGCCAGCATTAAAACCCACCAGCACCAGCAGTACCCACGCCAGCATTATTACCCACCAGCACCAGCAGTACCCACGCCAGCATTAATACCCACCAGCACCAGCAGTACCCACGCCAGCATTAATACCCACAAGCACCAGCAGTACCCACGCCGGCATTAATACCCACCAGCACCAGCAGTACCCATGCCAGCATTAATACCCACAAGCACCAGCAGTACCCACGCCAGCATTATTACCCACCAGCACCAGCAGTACCCACGCCAGCATTAATACCCACCAGCACCAGCAGTACCCATGCCAGCATTAATACCCACAAGCACCAGCAGTACCCACGCCAGCATTAATACCCACCAGCACCAGTGTTACCCATGCCAGCATTAATACCCACAAGCACCAGCAGTACCCATGCCAGCATTAATACCCACCAGCACCAGCAGTACCCATGCCAGCATTAATACCCACAAGCACCAGCAGTACCCATGCCAGCATTAATACCCACAAGCACCAGCAGTACCCATGCCAGCATTAACCACTTCAGCCCCGGAAGGATTTACCCCCTTCCTGACCAGAGCACTTTTTAACATTTGGCACTGC
The DNA here is from genome assembly GCA_037952835.1 of Lithobates septentrionalis. Taxonomy (NCBI): domain Eukaryota; kingdom Metazoa; phylum Chordata; class Amphibia; order Anura; family Ranidae; genus Lithobates; species Lithobates septentrionalis. Next base: position 3,202,475 of record JBBDGP010001075.1, on the reverse strand, counting down.
ATCGTTTTAACTGCTAATTGCGCGGTCATGCAATGCTGTACCCAAACGGAATTTGCGCCCTTTTCTTCCCACAAAAAGAGCTTTCTTTTGATGTTATTTGATCACCTCTGCGGTTTTTATTTTTTGCACTATAAACGGAAAAAGACTGAAAATTTTGAAAAAAAATGACATTTTCTACATTTTGTTATAAAAAAAATCCAATAAACTCAATTTTAGTCATACATTTAGGCCAAAATGTATTCGGCCATATGTCTTTGGTAAAAAAAATGTCAATAGGCGTATATTTATTGGTTTGTGCAAAAGTTATAGCGTCTACAAACTAGGGTACATTTTCTGTAATTTACACAGCTTTTAGTTTATGACTGCCTATGTCATTTCTTGAGGTGCTAAAATGGCAGGGCAGTACAACCCCCACCCCTAAATGACACAATTTTGGAAAGTAGACACCCCAAGAAAATTGCTAAGAGGCATGTTGAGCCCATTGAATATTAATTTTTTTTGTCCCCAGTGATTGAATAATGACAAAAAAAAATTAGAAAAAGTTGTCACTAAATGATATATTGCTCACACAGGCCATGAGCATATGTGGAATTGCACCCCAAAATACATTCAGCTGCTTCTCCTGAGTACGGGGATACCACATGTGTGGGACTTTTTGGGAGCCTAGCCGCGTACGGGGCCCCGAAAACCAATCACCGCCTTCAGGATTTCTAAGGGCGTAAATGTTTTATTTCACTCCTCACTACCTATCACAGTTTTGAAGGCCATAAAATGCCCAGATGGCGCAACCCCCCCCCCCCCCAAATGACCCCATTTTGGAAAGTAGACACCCCAAGCTATTTTCTGAGAGGCATGTTGAGTCCATGGAATATTTTATATTTTGACACAAGTTGCGGGAAAGTGACACATTTTTTTTTTTTTTGCACAAAGTTGTCACTAAATGATATATTGCTCACACAGGCCATGGGCATATGTGGAATTGCACCCCAAAATACATTTAGCTGCTTCTCCTGAGTATGGGGATACCACATGTGTGGGACTTTTTGGGAGCCTAACGCGTACGGGGCCCCGAAAACCAATCACCGCCTTCAGGGTTTCTAAGGGCGTAAATTTTTGATTTCACTTTTCACTACCTATCAAAGTTTCGGAGGCCATGGAATGACCAGGTGGCCCAACCCCCCCCCCCCCCCCAAAATGACCACATTTTGGAAAGTAGACACCCCAAGCTATTTGCTGAGAGGCATGGTGAGTATTTTGCAGCTCTCATTTGTTTTTGAAAATGAAGAAAGACAAGAAAAAAAAATTTTTTTTTTCTTTTTTCAATTTTCAAAACTTTGTGACAAAAAGTGAGGTCTGCAAAATACTCACTATACCTCTCAGCAAATATCTTGGGGTGTCTACTTACCAAAATAGGGTCATTTGGGGGGGTTTTGTGCCACCTGGGCATTCCATGGCCTCCGAAACTGTGATAGGCAGTGAAGAGTGAAATCTAAAATTTACGCCCTTAGAAAGCCTGAAGGCGGTGCTTGGTTTTCAGGGTCCCGTGCGCGGCTAGGCTCCCAAAAAGTCTCACACATGTGGTATCCCCGTACTCAGGAGAAGCAACAGAATGTATTTTGGGGTGTAATTTCACATATTCCCATGGCATGTGTGAGCAATATATCATTTAGTGACAACTTTGTGCAAAAAAAAAAAATTGTCTTTTTCCCGCAACTTGTGTCACAATATAAAATATTCCATGGACTCGACATGCCTCTCAACAAATAGCTTGGGGTGTCTACTTTCCAAAATGGGGTCATTTGGGGGGGGTTTTGAACTGTCCGGGCATTTTATGCACAACATTTAGAAGCTTATGTCACACATTACCCACTCTTCTAACCACTTGAAGACAAAGCCCTTTCTGACACTTTTTGTTTACATGAAAAAATTATTTTTTTTTGCAAGAAAATCACTTTGAACCCCCAAACATTATATATTTTTTTTAAGTAAATGCCCTACAGATTAAAATGGTGGGTGTTTCATTTTTTTTTTTTTTTACACAGTATTTGCGCAGCGATTTTTCAAACGCATTTTTTGGGGAAAAAGCACACTTTTTTTAAATTTTAATGCACTAAAACACACTATATTGCCCAAATGTTTGATGAAATAAAAAAGATGATCTTGGGCCGAGTACATGGATACCAAACATGAAATGCTTTAAAATTGCGCACAAACGTGCAGCGGCAACAAAATAAATACATTTTTAAAAGCCTTTACAAGTTACCACTTTAGATTTACAGAGGAGGTCTACTGCTAAAATTAGTACCCTCGATCTGACCTTCGCGGTGATGCCTCACATGCATGGTGCAATTGCTGTTTACATTTGACGCCAGACCGACGCTTGCGTTGGCCTTAGCGCGAGAGCAGGGGGGGACAGGGGTGCTTTTTTTTTTTTCCTTTATTATTTTTTTGCTTTTTTATCTTATTTTTAAACTTTTCCTTTCATTTTATTTTTTATTTTTTAATCATTTTTATTGTTATCCCAGGGAATGTAAATATCCCCTATGATAGCAATAGGTAGTGACAGGTACTCTTTTTTGAAAAAATTTGGGTCTATTAGACCCTAGATCTCTCCTCTGCCCTCAAAGCATCTGACCACACCAAGATCGGTGTGATAAAATGCTTTCCCAATTTCCCAATGGCGCTGTTTACATCCGGCAAAATCTAAGTCATGAAATGCTCGTAGCTTCCAGTTTCTTAGGCCATAGAGATGTTTGGAGCCACTCTGGTCTCTGATCATGGTCAGCTGGCTGAATCACCGGCTGCATTCTCAGGTTCCCTGTTGAGACAGGAGAGCCAGAGAAAAACACGAAAGACGGTGGGGGGGGGCATTCCCTCCCACGGCTTGTAAAAGCAGTCTAGAGGCTAATTAGCTGCTAGGATTGCTTTTACATGAAAGCCGACCGCTGGCTGAAAAGAATGATACCAAGATGATACCTAAACCTGCAGGCATCATTCTGGTATAACCACTCAAAGTCGTGAATGGCGTACCTGAAGACAAAAAAATGGTTAACAATAAAACACAGTAAACGGTAAAGTATAAAAAATTACATACCTGAAAAGTAAACATGATAAAACATAATAACAATAAAACATTGCAGAATAGAATACAGTAAAAAAGAGAAGAACAATAGAGAGAGAATAGAGAGAGAGAGAACAATAAAACGACAACTATTTTTTTTTATTTAATATTTTTTTTGTGTTTTTATTTTTTTTTTTTTACACTTTTTTTTGTAACTAACTTTTATAACTGTAACCGGTTCCAGGTTCGGGTCCCTCAAAATGCGATGGCATCTTGGGAGACCCTGTGAAAGTGTGCCTAGTCTGTGCAATGCTGTACCCTACGCTAATACTCAACTAGTGAATGGTAGCGTTCAAAACATTCACCAATGCAAAGACCAGGATTGTCAGGACAGGAGGGACAATAATAGCGGGTGTCACGCCTATATCCGCGCTTGCTGTAGACATGACATCTTTTTTGGGCGGGTTCGTTAGGTAGGGGTATTCGGGAGGACATAAAGAAAATGCCTCTCATGCAGCCGACTGTATTTGGTTGGGGATGTGAATGGGGGAAGTACGGGCGCTGCAGAAGTGGTGGGTTCCCAATTAGGATTGGCGAATGCCGCAGGAAGGGCACTATGGGCACGACGGGCCTGTGTTTGTCTTCTTCTTGGTGGCAGCGGGACACTACTTGTGCTTGCCACCTCACCAGCTTGAACTGCACTTATGGGACTCGCCACGTCACCAAGTGTTACTGCAGTGCTGGTTTGACTACGACCGGGGTGTACTAGGCCGCTGGCGCTTGCCAGTTCACCAAAACGCTACCAAAAAAACTGTTAGCGATCGCAGGGATCAGGCCTGACTCTGCGAACGCTGCAGTTATGTGTTTAGTGTTTTGTAAGTGACAGTGATCGATCGATACTGCACTTGGGTGGGCTGGGCGGAAGGGGCAAAACGCAGGTGCTAGCAGGTATCTGGGCTGATCCCGCTAACACTGCATTTTTTGGAACCCTAAACTGCTGGGGACGCCCTACCACACTAACTGTCACAAACTGACACCATGCAGTAATCAGAAAAAAAAAATACTTGGTGTCAGTGTGACAGGGGGGAGGGGTGATTGGGGGGTGATCGGGGGGGGGGGATCGGGGGTGTAATGTGTGCCTGGCATGTTCTACTGTGTATGTAGTGTTGTGCACTCACATTCCAGTCTTCTCTCCTCGGCGCCGGAACGGAAAATACAGAGCCGAGGAGAGATGACATCATTTAACTTTGCTGCTGTTTAGCATACAGCAGCAGAGGAATGATCTGATTGGCTGGGAGCAATCGCGAGGGGGGCCACGAATGGATGGTCTCCCCCTCACGTTTGATCGCTCCCAGACACTAGCCGGGTACGTGATTCTGCCTGCCCGTGCCATTCTGCCGACGTATATCGTCGTGAGGCGGTCGACAAGTGGTTAATACACACCAGCACCAGCAGTACCCATGCCAGCATTAATACCCACCAGGCCGCACCAGCAGCACCAGAGTGTGTACATTTATATATATTTATTTAGTTTTTCTTAGTTGTATGATTTAGTGGTGCATTTTTATTCTTGTGCATGATTGTGTAGACAGGGCCCCAGTGCACTGTATTGCCGGAGGCCTATAATGCTCTTAAGATGGCACTAGCTGAAGGTCAGGATAGTTTTACTTTAAATAGGCCTTTACCAGGGAGGGACAAAGACTGACAGGCTGGTTGCATGGATCCCAAGGGGTTTACACATACAACAGTCCCCACCACCCCTCTAAAAAGCGATCTTCGGCAGATTGCCTTTTACAAGCATTCATTATACTGCCACCGTCTGAATACTATGGGTTTTTTTTTTGGGGTGGATTCTGCATAAAGACTTACCTCCCAACATTTTGAGATGGGAATGAGGGACCCCTACTAGCAAATGTATGTAGGCATAGGACACGCCCCCTGCCACACCCCCTTAAAGGAGAATTAACCCCAAAAAAGTAAATTAAATCCACAAGGGCTTTTTTCTACCAATACTATTCCTTTATATTGGCTTTTAGCATTTACAGATGCAGCAATTTAGAAATTGGATGAAAGGTTTAGCACTGGGAAGCACTTTTTGAAAGATGATAAGTGCATTTTATATACAACTATATGGATCAGACCAAAATGAGCGACAAATGAAGAGGAATGAGGGACAGAGGGACATTGCTCCAAATCAGGGACAGTCCCTCGAAATCAGGGACAGTTGGGAGCTATGATAGAGATACCATGCCGAATGAAAACCAGTTGGCTTACATTTGCATCATGATCCTATTGCCTTTGATGGGGGTAGCGTCACTTTTCAAAATCAACATACCAACTTAAATGCTCCACACTGCAAAGCCAAGCATGGCAGCCATGCCAATGTGTACCCATCCAAGTGGTGGCCATGTTCTTTTCCTGGTGGGTGATCGAGGGTGGTAAAATGTGGATTGCTCGCCTGTTTTTTGTACTACCCCTTTGCTGCGTGAACCTAACCTTAGTAATGGATGCGGTGCAGTGGCAATTTATCAGTTCTTTTTAGACAATATGTGCGTATATAATCTGATGCTGTGTGAAAATGGGTATGAAATAACACAAAGAGAGGCGTCCCGAGTAAATATGCTTCTTACTAACAGAAAGTGAAACAGAGGGCTGAAAAATAGCAGTAATAATAAAAGGGCCTGTCAGCGCCCGCGGGATTCGAACCCCCGAAGGGATTATTATTATCACTTGACAAGGTTAAGAAGTAACCGCTGAGCTATCGCCGGCCCGGGTATGACAGCTGTCACAGGGCTTTTCACACTGACATCTGCATACGTCACTTTCTAGTACAAAGGGAACTCCTATATTATAGCTATTTCAACATGAACAGAATAAAATTGAAAATCAAACTCTAACCTTCTACTGCCTCCAGAAGCTGACTGATAGGCTGTATGAACGAGTTTTATAAAAGATCCCTTCACCTCTTCCTGACTGTAACTCTCACTAGTCATGGTGTTCAGCAGCCTTACAACTGACATCACACGTCACAAAGCGATGCCCCTGCTGCCACCTTCAGGCCAATGTTGCTATTGCTGCCTGATCAGAATGCAGAGAGGGGAGCTGTGCTGTTCTGGCATTCTGCCTGCAATGCCATAGAACAAATGGAAAGAAAATTGGACGAATTCCCAGGTTGCTTGTAACTACCTGCATCGTTTCACACACCACACACATACATGCATTTATAAAGACATACATTCATTATTGTGATGTATTTATTTTTAGCCATCAACTGATTAAGGATTGTGTTGCTTTTCTTATAGGTGACTACAAGATCTTCCTGTCCTCAAAGCAATCAGTGATGTCAGCAGGGATCATCTTGGGTGGCTTTACCCTTTTTTTTTATCCTTATGGAAATAATTAACCACTTAAAGACCTGAAGACATTCCCCCTTAATGACCAGGCCATTTTTTGCGATTCGGCACTGCGTTGCTTTAAGTGACAATTGCGCTGTCATGCGACGTTGTACCCACACCAAATTTATGTCCTTTTCCCCCCCCACAAATAGAGCTTTCATTTGGTGGTATTTGATCACCTCTGCGGTTTTTATTTTTTGCGCTATAAACTAAAAAAGAGCGACAATTAAAAAAAAAAAGCAATATTTTTAGTTTTTGCTATAATAAATAACCCCCAAAATATATATATATATATATAAAAAAAACGTCTTCCTCAGTTTAGGCCGACATGTATTCTTCTACATATTTCTGATTAAAAAAAAAAAATCGCAATAAGCGTATGTTGATTGGTTTGTGCAAAAGTTATAGCGTCTACAAAATAGGGAATTGATTTATGGCATTTTTATTACTATTTTTTTTTTTTTACTAGTAATGGCAGTGATCTGCGATTTTTAGCAGGACTGCGACATTGCAGCGGACAGACAAACAAAGATTTGGGGGGCACATCCTAAAAAATGCATAAAAGATGGTGCAGCCATAAGACCATACAGACAGAAAAAAAGATTACAGCGCACACATACAAAAATGACATTTAACTCCTGCAAGGCTATTTAAAAACACCTGAGCATATTTAGAAAATATGGGGATTTAGTTACACGTTATGGCCATATAGTGCTAAGCCCACTACTACGTCAAAGTCCCCCAATATCAGTGGGTCGTACGCTATCCATAGCGGCGGACAGATTGGACACCTAACTGACATTTTTTTACACTTTTTTGGGAACCAGTGACATTATTACAGTGATCAGTGCTAAAAATATGCACTGTTATTGTACTAATGACACTGACAGGGAAGGGGTTAACATCAGGGGCGATCAAGGGGTTAAATGTGTTCCCTGCAGATGTGCTCTAACTGTATGGAGGATGGGCTGCCTGGGGAAACACACAGATCCATCTTCCTGCATAGCAGAAAGGCAGGATCTGTGTGATCTCCCCTGTCAGAACGGAGATCTGCCTTGTTTACACAGGCAGATCCCTGTTCTGACACTGCAGGGAACGATCGCGGGTGGCCGGCGGACATCAAGTCCACCCCACCCACTGATTGACTCCCCCGCTGGCCAGTGCGCACCCACAAACTAGAGGTCCTGAGCCGATGTACAATGCCGGCGATTCATTGCAACGAGCCGACCTGCCGCTGTACAATGCCGGCGATTCGTGGGAACGAGCTGACCTGCCGCTGTACAATGAAGGCGATTCGTGGGAACGAGCTGACCTGCCGCAGTACAAAGACGGCGATTCGTGGGAACGAGCTGACCTGCCGCTGTACAATGACGGCGATTCGTGGGAACGAACTGACCTGCCGCTGTACAATGACGGCGATTCGTGGGAACGAGCTGACCTGCCACAGTACAATGACGGCGATTAGTGGGAACGAGCTGACCTGCCGCTGTACAATGACGGCGATTCGTGGGAACGAGCTGACCTGCCGCAGTACAATGACGGCGATTCGTGGGAACGAGCTGACCTGCCGCTGTACAATGACGGCGATTCGTGGGAACGAGCTGACCTGCCGCTGTACAATGACGGCGATTCGTGGGAACGAGCTGACCTGCCACAGTACCATGACGGCGATTCGTGGGAACGAGCTGACCTGCCGCTGTACAATGACGGCGATTCGTGGGAACGAGCTGACCTGCCGCTGTACAATGACGGCGATTCCTGGGAACGAGCTGACCTGCCGCAGTACAATGACGGCGATTCGTGGGAACGAGCTGACCTGCCGCTGTACAATGACGGCGATTCGTGGGAACGAACTGACCTGCCGCTGTACAATGACGGCGATTCGTGGGAACGAGCTGACCTGCCACAGTACAATGACGGCGATTAGTGGGAACGAGCTGACCTGCCGCTGTACAATGACGGCGATTAGTGGGAACGAGCTGACCTGCCGCTGTACAATGACGGCGATTCGTGGGAACGAGCTGACCTGCCGCAGTACAATGACGGCGATTCGTGGGAACGAGCTGACCTGCCGCTGTACAATGACGGCGATTCGTGGGAACGAGCTGACCTGCCGCTGTACAATGACGGCGATTCATGGGAACGAGCTGACCTGCCGCTGTACAATGACGGCGATTCGTGGGAACGAGCTGACCTGCCGCAGTACAATGACGGCGATTCGTGGGAACGAGCTGACCTGCCGCAGTACAATGACGGCGATTCGTGGGAACGAGCTGACCTGCCGCAGTACAATGATGGCGATTCGTGGGAACGAGCTGACCTGCCGCAGTACAATGACGGCGATTCCTGGGAACGAGCTGACCTGCCGCAGTACAATGACGGCGATTCGTGGGAACGAGCTGACCTGCCGCTGTACAATGACGGCGATTCGTGGGAACGAACTGACCTGCCGCTGTACAATGACGGCGATTCGTGGGAACGAGCTGACCTGCCACAGTACAATGACGGCGATTAGTGGGAACGAGCTGACCTGCCGCTGTACAATGACGGCGATTAGTGGAAACGAGCTGACCTGCCGCTGTACAATGACGGCGATTCGTGGGAACGAGCTGACCTGCCGCAGTACAATGACGGCGATTCGTGGGAACGAGCTGACCTGCCGCTGTACAATGACGGCGATTCGTGGGAACGAGCTGACCTGCCGCTGTACAATGACGGCGATTCATGGGAACGAGCTGACCTGCCGCTGTACAATGACGGCGATTCGTGGGAACGAGCTGACCTGCCGCAGTACAATGACGGCGATTCGTGGGAACGAGCTGACCTGCCGCAGTACAATGATGGCGATTCGTGGGAACGAGCTGACCTGCCGCAGTACAATGACGGCTATTCATGGGAACGAGCTGACCTGCCGCAGTACAATGACGGCGATTCGTGAAAATGAGCTGACCTGCCGCTGTACAATGACGGCGATTCGTGGGAACGAGCTGACCTGCCACTGTACAATGACGGCGATTCGTGGGAACGAGCTGACCTGCCGCTGTACAATGACGGCGATTCGTGGAAAAGAGCTGACCTGCTGCAGTACAATGACGGCGATTAGTGGGAACGAGCTGACCTGCCGCTGTACAATGACGGCGATTCGTGGGAACGAGCTGACCTGCCACAGTACAATGACGGTGATTCGTGGAAACGAGCTGACCTGCCGCTGTACAATGACGGCGATTCCTGGGAACGAGCTGACCTGCCGCTGTACAATGACGGCGATTCGTGGGAACGAGCTGACCTGCCGCAGTACAATGACGGTGATTCGTGGGAACGAGCTGACCTGCCGCTGTACAATGACGGCGATTCGTGGGAACGAGCTGACGTGCCGCAGTACAATGACGGCGATTCGTGGGAACAAGCTGACCTGCCGCAGTACAATGACGGCGATTCGTGGGAACGAGCTGACCTGCCGCTGTACAATGACGGCGATTCGTGGGAACGAGCTGACCTGCCTCAGTACAATGACGGCGATTCGTGGGAACGAGCTGACCTGCCGCAGTACAATGACGGCGATTCGTGGGAACGAGCTGACCTGCCGCAGTACAATGATGGCGATTCGTGGAAACGAGCTGACCTGCCGCAGTACAATGACGGCTATTCATGGGAACGAGCTGACCTGCCGCAGTACAATGACGGCGATTCGTGGAAATGAGCTGACCTGCCGCTGTACAATGACGGCGATTCGTGGGAACGAGCTGACCTGCCACTGTGCAATGACGGCGATTCGTGGGAACGAGCTGACCTGCCGCTGTACAATGACGGCGATTCGTGGAAAAGAGCTGACCTGCTGCAGTACAATGATGGCGATTCGTGGGAACGAGCTGACCTGCCGCTGTACAATGACGGCGATTCGTGGGAACGAGCTGACCTGCCGCTGTACAATGACGGCGATTCGTGGGAACGAGCTGACCTGCCGCAGTACAATGACGGCGATTCGTGGAAACTAGCTGACCTGCCGCTGTACAATGACGGCGATTCGTGGGAACGAGCTGACCTGCCGCTGTACAATGACGGCGATTCGTGGGAACGAGCTGACCTGCCGCTGTACAATGACGGCGATTCCTGGGAACGAGCTGACCTGCCGCTGTACAATGACGGCGATTCGTGGGAACGAGCTGACCTGCCGCAGTACAATGACGGTCGGCAAGTAGTTAATATGATTGTCAGGATTCAGGTAGTGTGGAGTTTCCATACATAGGGGGTCGGTCACACTATGTCAGCGGCTTCCATCTTGTTTTCCATGCTCCCTAAACCCATTATAAAGTGCGTGAAAATGCAATACAGATGTTTTAGGCAGCACAATTCCATAGCTCCCAGCTGTCCCTGATTTCAAGGGACTGTCCCTCATTCGGAACAAAATCCCTCTGTCCCTCTTTCCCCCTCATTTGTCCCTCATTTTGGTCTGATCTATATAGTTGTACATAGAATGCACTACTTATCTATCAAAAAGTGTTTCCCATTACTAAACCTTTCAACCAATTTCTATATTGCTGTATTTGTAAATTTCAAAGCCAGTATAAAGGAATAGTAGTGGTAAAAAAAAAAACTTGAGGGTTTAAGTAATCATTTTTTTTGTACAATTCTCCTTTAAGGGGGCGTGGCAGGGGGTGTGTCCTATGCCTACATACTTTTGCTAATAATTGTCCGTCATTCCCATCTCAGAAAGTTGGGAGGGATGCAATTCACCGCACCGCATGTCACAATTCACCGCAGTCATTCTGCACTGCGCCTTTCTATGTCATTTTCTGACACTTCGTTGTGGCAATCCAAACCAGAATGATAGGAAAAGGGGGAGACGGTTTCAATTCCCCCTTTTTCCTCATGGGACAGCAGCAGGAAGGGCCATTTTAAGTCTCCCCTGAGAGCTCGTGGCTCTCTGTAGCGGCTTCTAGAAGGTCAACATGGCTTGGCAGCAGTCAGGTGACCTCTGCTGAGTCATGTGATTTTTGAAATTTAGAAAGTTCTAGAACCCCAAAGGGGGCTGTATAAAAGGGGTTCCATCAGTCTCCTCAGAACTCAGAGCTGGGATGCTCTCCTTCCTCCCCTTTTATGTTGCGGCTGTTGTTATGTGGTGGTGTCACCTTTGTCCAATGCAAAGGGGGATAGATATATGTTTGCAAAATAAATATAAGATGTATGGATAAATAAAAATGAATAATATTTTGTGAAGTGTTGAATTTCTTGTTATGGGAAGTTATTGATTCTGGAATATACAGTATCTCACAAAAATGAGTACACCCATCACATTTTTGTAAATATTTTATTATATCTTTTCATGTGACAACACTGAAGAAATGACCCTTTGCTACAATGTAAAGTAGTGAGTGTACAGCTTGTATAACAGTGTAAATTGTCTGTCCCCTCAAAATAACTTAACACACGGCCATTAATGTCTAAACCGCTGGCAACAAAAGTGAGTACACCCCTTAGTGAAAATGTCCAAATTGGCCCCAATTAGCCATTTTCCCTCCCCGGTGTCATGTGACTCTTTAGTGTTACAAGGTCTCAGGTGTGAATGGGGAGCAGGTGTGTTAAATTTCACTAATCATGGGGTACTTTGTCGCAGTAAGTGGGCTTAAGCACCATATAGCAATATGGTGTTACCAAATACCCATATTTTTTTATAATGTTTTTTGAAACTGTCTAGGTGTTTTAAATAAGCCTTGCAGGAGGTAAATGTCTTTTTTGCATGTGTGCGCTGTAATATTTTGTTCTGTTGTATGGTCTTATGGCTGCACCATCTTTGATGCATCTTTTAGGGTGTGCCCCCCAAATATCTTGTTTGTCTATTGTATGGATTCTGACCAAATCCTTTTGGGTGAGGAGCACCCCACTCCCTCATCAGTGCCTCTCATTAGTGTCCACCTGTGTCATGGGTGGAGACCTCTAGTTCTCCCATATAGAGGAGTGTATTGGTCCCATGGTTCAGAGAAGCAGGATCTCCCAATCTATGGATAGTGTAGGACACACTAATCATGGGGTACTTTGTCGCAGTAAGTGGGCTTAGGCACCATATAGCAATATGGTGTGACCAAATCCCCATATTTTTTTATAATGTTTTTTGAAAATGTCTAGGTGTTTTAAAAAAGCCTTGCAGGAGGTAAATGTCTTTTTTGCATGTGTGTGCTGTAATATTTTATTCTAATATTTTGTTCTTAAATTTGGTGTTATCGCTCTCACTCTCTCATACTGGGCACTGGAAGTTCAACATGGCACCTCATGGCAAAGAACTCTACGAGGATCTGAAAAAAAGAATTGTTGCTCTACATAAAGACGACCTAGGCTATAAGAAGTTTGCTAGGACCCTAAAACTGAGCTGCAGCACGGTGGTCAAGACCAAACAGCGGTTTAAGAGGACAGGTTCCACTTTCCATGGTTGACCAAAGAAGTTGAGCGTCATATCCAGAGGTTTGCTTTGGGAAATAGACTTATGAGTGCTGCCAGCATTGCTGCAAAGGTTGAATGGATGGGGGTTCAGCCTATCTGTGCTCAGACCATGCGCCGCACACTGCATCAAATTGGTCTGCATGGCTGTTGTCCCAGAAGGAAGCCTCTTCCAAAGATGATGCACAAGAAAGCCCGCAAACAGTTTGCTGAAAACAAGCAGACCAAGGACATGGATTACTGGATCCATGTCCTGTGGTCTGATGAGACCAAGATAAACCTATTTGGTTCAGATGGTATCAAGTGTGCATGGCAGCAACCAGGTGAGGAGCACAAAAACAAGTGTGTCTTGCCTACAGTAAAGCATGGTGGTGGGAGTGTCATGGTCTGGGGCTGCATGAGTGCTGCCGGCAATGGTGAGCTACAGTTCATTGAGGGAACCATGAATGCCAACATGTACTGTGACATACTGAAGCAGAGCATGATCCCCTCCCTTTGGAGACTGGGCCACAGGGCAGTATTCCAACATGATAAGACCCCAAACACACCTCAAAGACGACCACTGCCTTGCTAAAGAAGCTAAGGGTAAAGGTGATGGACTGGCCAAGCATGTCTCCAGACCTAAACCCTATTGAGCATCTGTGGGGCATCCTCAAATAAGAGGTGAAGGAGCGCAAGGTCTCTAACATCCACCAGCTCAGTGATGTCATCATAGGGGAGTGGAAGAGGACTCCAGTGGCAACCTGTGAAGCTCTGGTGAACTCCATGGCCAAGAGCGTTAAGGCTGTGCTGGAAATAATGGTGGCCACACAAAATATTGACACTTTGGGCCCAATTTGGACATTTTCACTTAGGGGTGTACTCATTTTTGTTGCCAGCGGTTTAGACATTAATAGCTGTGCGTTGAGTAATTTTGAGGGGACAGCAAATTTACACTCTTATACAAGCTGCATACTCACTACTTTACATTGCAGCAAAGTGTAATTTCTTCAGTGTTGTCACATGAAAAGATAGAATAAAATATAAAAATGTGAGGGGTGTACTCACTTTTGTGAGATACTGTTGTTATACATCCTGAGACGTAGTGGCTAGGTTGTTTTAAGTTTATATAATTGCATGATATTTTTTATGAACTACTCTATTGTTTTAGAACCAATAATAAATGGCTGCGGCCAAAATTTGTCTGCGTGTTATTCTTTACATTTTAAGATTTGTTGTATATAAGGGTTCCTGCCTGCTGTCCCATGGGGTGGAGGGTTTATTGCGTGCTGCATGGTAAAGTGGGATTTGGCCATGAATTTTTAAAACTGGGCACACTAAATCAGTCATATAGGCTCTGTGACACTCTTTGGGATTCCATCTTGCTTCTACATGATAAATATCAGTGCAGGCGACAGATTCAGTTTGGGGTAAGCACCAAATGCAGTAGAGCACTGAGGCCGGAGCTGTCACAGAAACATAAATATAAAGAAAGGCCACCTAAACTCAAACCTTAGCAACATTCAGTCCCCACTAATGCAGAAAAAGCCAAAGAAAACTTTGCTCATGGGACTTTTGGTACTGAAGAAAGGTCCAACAACATATTAAAAATGTACATAATTTATTACAAAAATGTTTAAAATGACTAACAAAAAGACATTCATATAGTTCGATTTCGATCACAATAATCAATATCCACGTATTAGACATGTGAGTACAACATAACACCCATGGTTAGTTGAAGCATATAATAAACAGTTCATGAAGGCTTAAGGCTGTCTACGCATTTCACTTCTTCAGGAGACAGCTGTCAGGGCTGGGCTCAGCCCTTCCTTCTCTAAGCTAACCGCTCAGCTGTCGGCTAATTGCCAGCTCCTATCTCTCCACAATGACTCACCTATTGATGATCCTGCTCGTCAGTTCTGCCTACTTAAGTCGTCCAGCCCAGATGATCTCTGCCTTCGCCTTGGTCACATCTCTAGAGACGCTCTCCTGTGTTCCTGTTAAAGACTTGCTTGGCTGACATTCCTTCTGGCTCCCGATCCTGCTTGCTGTTCTTCTATGCTCATCTCTGGCTCCCTGACATTTTGGCTTGTCTGACTATCTGTTCCAGTTCCTGAACTCTGGCTATGTTTTGACTACGTTTACTCTGTTTATCTTTTATTATTATTAGTAAAGTGTGATTTAACTGTACTTCTGTCTCAGTCTGGTTCATGGTTTCTGTCAGTAGGCAAAGGCCATGAATTCAGAAGATGCAGTCAATCCACTTGTTGGTAATATTTTTTCCAGATTGGATGAACAGGATCACTGCATGGATCAGTTTGCCATGGCGTTACAAATGCTCCTGAGTCGCACGGCTCACCTGGAATCTCCCACTGTGGCTGCTCTGGTACAACCTGTGTTGCAGGCTTTCCCTGCTGCTGCTCCTGTCTCTGTGCAGACACCCGCCTCAAGTATTACCTCTATAAGAGGTATGTCTGGTTCCACTCCGCTTCCCCAGCGATTTGGGGGTGATCCAGTCCAATGCAGAGGGTTTCTAAACCAGGTTGAGATATACTTTGAGATGCTGCCCCAGGCGTTTCCCACGGACAGAAGCAAAGTAGGTTTAGTGATATCTTTGCTTTCTAAGAGAGCCTTGGCCTGGGCAAACCCTCTAAGTGAGATGCAAAAACCTGTTGTCTTGAGTTACCCTGAGTTTGTGGCTTCTTTTAAAAGGGTATTTGACGTTCCCACAAGCTCTGCTTCTGCTGCCAAGTGCCTTATGTCCATCAAACAGAGTATGAGAACTGTTGTCGACTACGCCATTTTATTCTGTACTCTGGCAGCAGAGGTTGCTTGGAACAATGAGGTCCTCGTGGTCTCTCGGATACCATCAAGGATGAAATAGCAGGCCAAGATATACCCAGTGAGCTGGAGAAGTTGATCACGTTTGCCATCCTCATTGACTCCAGACTCAAAAAAAGACTTCCTTTTAAGGAACGCTTGTGGAAGTACATTTGTCTCCAAACTTTGCAGTCCCACCTGATGAGAGAACCCTTAGGAGGAGGGAGAGATTGTTGCTTTCAATTTTATAGCTGTGTGGGTGAGATTATCGATTGTGTCCGTGCAGTTGCTGCATAGCAATTGACATGATTGGCATTGCCTACATGGGGATACACGGAACATCTGTGCATCCCTGTGTGTGAAAAAACACAGCGCTCACACAGGCGTACGCTTAAGTACACTTGTGTGAAAGAGTCCTTTATAGAAAAAGGAAAAAAAATTAAAGCAAAAAAGTTTAAAAATCAAAACATTGCTAAGGGTAAGAAGGTGCTAAGTATGATTAATTCAGGGATAATAATGTAATAGGAATTAAATAGGGTTAACCAATGGCTAAAAAAAGGGTCTAAACAGGAAAATTTTCACAAGTTCAGATGTGCAGGTAAAGAAAACATTGTTGATAACCACATAAACACTAAATGAAATAGATTATAATAACATTGTTATAATGTATTTTTAAAGCAAATCTAAATCTGCAGCATGCCCCTGTCATGGATTGGGAAGTAGCCAATATAAAAGTAACATCAGTAATCAGTAAGTCAATGATTGCCATCCGTCGGTTTGAAGTGTGCATTTGCATGTGATTACCTGCGCTGGTGAAGGTATAGATGGGGATTCAGGCTTGAATTTTCAGTGGCCCTCCTCACTAGAACAAGTAATCAGATGCAAATACATATCTACTGGCTTCTAACCCACACTCTTTGTTGACATTTGTTGAAGTTAGTCACCCCCAGATACATTGCCCACTTCTCAGTCTCAGTCGGGGAGTGTTTCTGTGGCCTTTTGGCTAAGATCAACTGTTCTTATCAGTGTGTATAGTGCCCTTTCTGAGTGCCTTGCCTGTGGGAAGGAAACCAAATTAAGTGACCCCCCCTATCCAGTGTGGAAAGTGGAGGTCAGCCGTAATTCCCTGGGGATCCTGTGGTGTCAAGCACTCCTTGGAGGGGTGACCAAGGGGTGGCGGAGTAGGACTAGGGGTTTAGGACCCCACTGTGTTAAAATGTACAAGGCATTTTTCTGCACCTCACCTCATGGGGTAGGCCAGAGGTGTAGTTTGAAGCTTCTGGGCCCAATGCAAAAGTTGACCTATTGGCTGAGCAGTGGCGGCACGTCCACCCCCTCTCTCCTCTCCACCCCCTATATGCAGTGGATAGATTCATGCATAAATAAATAAAGTGATGCGCTCATATTATCCAATTGATATCATGCTAAATCTTGTGCTTGCAAAACATTTCTTAAATAAGTGGATACATTGTTTATAAAACTTGTTTTAAACCATAAACAGTGAAACCTAAAATAATTATAACTTTAGAAACATATGAAAAAATATATATATAATAAAATGTATTCCAAACATTCATATAAGGTTCTCTTTATAGGAAAAAACCTCCCCGGAACCTTCTTCGAATAAATGTTAATATATAAATCTGTGCTCTTGTGAAATTGTGGTAAAAATAAAATAAAATCCACAAATAATGATTATAATTAGTCCTTTAATTAGAGGCAAAACGATACCTCCTCTTTGCTTTAAACCCGGGCTTTGTGAGTTGTGTTTGGATGGATTAGCGGTGGATAGACTCAATCCCGTTCATCCGCCTGCGTGGATTGGTTGTGTTACAGCTTCTAGCAGTTCTCCCCCATATAAAACATAAGATTTGGAAAAGATACCATTGCGCAAATATAGGCCAGAGTATATGTGAAACAAAAAGCCAAATATTTTCACTCACATGATCCCTTAAACATAGATCGCATTTCCAGACATATGGTCAGTTACATTCAGCTCTGTGCGGCTCCGTGCTGCAGCTGGTAAGACACACACAGACTGCTCACTACCGAGAGCGTCACAGGCTACTTCTCCCCACGCGTATCGTCACTGGGCACGTGACTTTTTCAAGGGCCCAATGCAAAAGTTGACCTATTGGCTGAGCAGTGGCGGCCCGTCCACCCCCTCTCTCCTCTCCACCCCCTATATGCAGCCGCCGCTGCCGCCCCCTATTTATGTGTCTGGCCCCTTTCAGGCTCTAATAGGCTTCAAAATTGGGTGGGCTCAGGTTGCAGAGGATACGCTCCGATCCACCCCGGTGTGTTCCAACAGCGAATATTCGCTGTAGCTGGCAGTTGTGCTAGTGCTGCTTCACCGGTGTCCCAGAGGGGGGGGTTGTTTGCAGCCCCCCCCCCCCAAAAAAAAAAACCCCACCAGCCGCCACTATGGCTGAGACTGGGACAATTTCTGTTACCAGGCTGCAAGGACTAGTCATTGGGGGTTATTTACTAAAGGCAAATCCACTTTGCACTACAAGTGCAAAGTGCACTTGAAATTGCACTGAAAGTGCACTTGGATGTGCAGTCGCTGTAAACATGAGGGGTAGATCTGAAATGAGAAAGATGCTCTGCTGATTTTATTATCCAATCATGTGCAAGCTAAAACGCTGTTTTTTATTTTCCTTGCATGTCCCCCTCGGATCTACAGCGACTCCACTTCCAAGTGCACTTGCAGTGCAATTTCAAGTGCACTTTGCACTTATAGTTTGCACTTGTAGTGCAAAGTGGATTTGCCTTTGGTAAAAAAATCCCTTTGTCTAGCACTTTGGCACTTGTTTATTTTTCTCTCCATATGTGCGTCATTGCACTTATTTCCGTGAGTTTTTACACTCCACAAGATGACAGGTGTGGATCTTCAGGCCTACCCTGAATCCTAGGGGGGGGGGGGGGTATGTGTGGCCATTAGGATCCTTCTCCCATGTCTTCACGTGCACTTCCCAAATGGCTGTAAGGTTTAAAAATGATCCTGTCTCTAGGTTACCAAGGCTTACAGCTGAACTCCAGGTAAACAGCTAAATACGCAGAATTTCTATTTTTGTTCATCTAGTTCTGAGATTTACATAGCGCTACTACACAGCAAAGCACTATCTGGCAGCACAATAGATCTGATTCTCCTCTGCTGCAGTTAAGTAACACTAATAGGTCTTGTCCCTTCCCCAGTCTGTGACTGGACAGTGAAAGGAGAAGCAGCAGACTGATGAGCTCATCTCCCTATCATTCTACTCTCAACTCCAGCAGCATGCCCCTTGCATTGCAGAACAACTGATTGGCTGCTTATGCTGCTTCTTCCCCCTAGTCTGAGATTTTCTGGATGGTAGACTGCAAGAGGTTGAAACCAACTCATATTCAGGTACATACACTGCATTCATTTAAAAAATGCATTTAATGTATTTATACAAAGCTGCAATAATTTGTAGTTTTTGAGTACAACTTTAAAATGGTAGCCCCCTGTAAAAGAAGACTGTTTATACTTCCTATACTACTATTCAAGGGGTGGTGAGGTAAAGCTTCACTCTTTGAGCCCAGATTCACACTGAGCTGCGGGAATGAAGCCGTAAATGTTCAGTTGAACTCGCACGATTTCACTCCCACATGTCAGTCCCTATTTCGGCCGCGATTTCAGAGACATCTGTGCAGGCAGGTTTCTGCACAGATGTCAATATAAATCGCAGCCTGAAATCACAAAAAGTAGTACAGAAACGACTTCTTGAAATTGGTGCAGCGCTGCAGATGAGGCGTCGCACCGATTAGGACAGTGCCATTGACGGCAATTGCTGCCAATCTGACATGTCAAATCACATGTCAAAACACTCCAATGTGAACCAGGGCTAAGTGCTTTGATTGTAGGAAACAGCAGGGGACACACTCCAAAAATGTTGGATAGCAGCAGAGCCCACAGCTCTTCAAGAGGACAAAGATTTAAAGCATATCTAAACCCAAAAACAAAAGATCACAATGTTGCAGCTTACCAATATTTAAAGTGGCTGTTAAGCCACTATATTATATTTATACCATCCCATCTGTTATATAACGATATGTGTCCCAGTGTCTGTGCTGTATAAAAACTATGCCGATTTCTACCTTATATGATAGCGTCTTCGTCTCTTTCCTCTGCCAGGCTGACAGCTACAGCGGGAAGGGCCGAGAACTCCCGCTGACGTCAGCTGGGAGGAGGGAGGAGAGGAGCAGAGAGACGAGCAGTCACGTGAGCACCGGGAGGCACTTTGAAATATGGTAGAAATCAGCACAGGCACTGGGACACATATCGTTATATAAGAGGTGGGATGGTATAAATATAATATTGTTTTTTTATAGCAGCACGAGCAAAGGGGTGGGCAGTGTCTTGAGCTGACACAGACAGGGAGGGGAGGGGGGAGAGGACGGGGGCATGCTGCAGATAGCTGCAGATGATGGAGGCATGTAAATTGACCATGGTGTCAGGGCTCAGCAGCCATGAAAAACAGTGGTAAATTTACAGGGGTGGGGGGGCAGAACCAGGAAGGATCTGCCAGGTATTTTAGGTTACACAGGGGGCCAAATGACACAGTACAAGCACTGTGCTGTTATGCATGCTTTAAGTGAACAGGATTTTTTTGGGGGTAACAAACACTTTAAATGTGGTGGCTGCCTTAGCTGTCTTTTTTTCCCCTTTATTTTCACCTGGTAATCTGGCCAGCATCACACTTCCTGTTTTAGGGTGTCTCTACTCTGGATGGTGACACCCTTGGACAGCAGCACTGTTAATCTGTGAATAGGGTAATGTTAGATGCACTAGCAGATTTAGGTGGACTTAAAGTGGGGTTCCATCCAAAAAAACAAACATATCTAAAAAATTCTAAAAAAAAAACCAAAAAAAATTTGGATATATTTTTTTTTTTACTTACCTCTAAATGCCTGTTGCTAGGTGGTCCCTCGTAGTCTGCCCCTTCGTCTGCCTGGGCTGGTGACATCACTTCCCCCTGGCACAGGAAGGGCTCGGCTCTTCTCCCTCCCTCCTGTCAATCATCTGGGACCCATTGCAGGTCCCAGGTGATTGAGCCGCCAATCACGGCGCTCGGCGCCGCTCGCGCATGCGCAGTGGGTGCCAGGCTGTGAAGCCACAGCCCGGCACCCACAGTTGAAATGCCGGCGCCGACGAGCGGAGGGGGGGGGGACGAGCGGGGCTTCGATCCCCCGCACTGCTGGACCCAGGGACAGGTGAGTGTCCAATTAAAAGTCAGCAGCTGCAGTATTTGTAGCTGCTGACTTTTAATTTTTTTTTTTTTAATGGCCCCCCTGGGTGGAACTCCTCTTTAACTAAGAAATTAAAGCCGAACTCCAGCTAAAACTTTTTAAGCAGTTACAGTAAGAGTTCTACATAAATACCACCCCTGTCAAATGTTTTGTCTTACTGCCACTCTTGCTGGGCAGCTTCGTCTGGTCGTCAAGGAAGTTGAAAAATAACAGACTCACTGCTTGGATTACCAGTTGAAAAGAAAAAGGCAAATGGCCTTTTGACACCTACGGGTTCATTTACTAAAACTAGAGAGTGCAAAACTGGTGCAGCTGTTCATGGTAGTCAATCAGCTTCTACCTTCAGCTTGTTCAATTAAGCTTTAACAAAAAAAAAACCTGGAAGCTGATTCGTTTCTATGCAGAGCTTCACCGGATTTTGCATTCTCCAGTTTTAGTAAATCAACCCCCTAGTGACAGTGACACTTTAACCACTTAAGGACCAGAAGAATTTGCCCCCTTAATGACCAGGCCATTTTTTGCGATACGGCACTGCGTCTCTTTAACTGACAATTGTGCGGTCATGCAACGCTGTACCCAAACAAAATTGATGTCCTTTTTTTCCCACAAATAGAGCTTTCTTTTGGTGGTATTTGATCATCTCTGAGGTTTTTATTGTTTCCGCTATAAACAAAAAAAGCGTAAATTTTGAAAAAAACTATATTTTTTACTGTTTGCTATAATCCATATCTAAATTTTTTTTTAAAAAAACTAATTTTTTCATCAGTTTAGGCCAATATGTATTCTTCTACATATTTTTGGTAAAAAAAAAAATCGCAATAAGCATATATTGATTAGTTTGCGCAAAATGTATCGCGTCTACAAAATAGGGGATAGATTTATGGCATTTGTATTATATTTTTTTTACTAGTAATGGCAGCGATCAGCGACTTTTAACGGGATTGCGACATTGCGGCAGACACTTTTGACACTTTTTTGGGACCATTGACTTTTATACAGCGATCAAAGCGAAATATAGCCACTGATTACTGTATACATGTCACTGGCAGGGAAGGGGTTGACACTAGGGGGCGATCAAGGGGTTAAAGGTGTTACCTGGGGAGTGTTTCTAACTGGGGGGGATCAGACTGCGTGGAGGAGGAGACCGATTGCTGTTCCTAATCAGTAGAAACAGCAGATCTGTCCTTCCTCCCCTGACAGAACAGAGATCTGTCTATTTACATCGACAGATCTCCGTTCTGTCTCTGTCAGGAGCGATCGCGGGTGACCAGCAGGCGTCGCACCGACCACACGCTTTGGCTGTGGCGTCGCGCTGTGGGCGCACCCCCTAGAGCTCTTAAAGCAGCCAATGTATAGTTACGGCGATTCACCCAGGGGAGCCAACCTGCCGCAGTATAACTGTAGCGGCTGGTCCTTAAGTGGTTAAAGTAATTTTGCCTATTTCACAAGGGCCTAGCTATTGGTGCGCTATCTGCAGTGGGTCATGTTGTCAGCAGCAGCTGGCCCATGGTTGGCAAGCGTTCGAGAGGGGATATGCCACCTTCCGTATGCTGGTTTGTATAGGGATTTCGCACTGAAATCCTACTTTTCCATGTCGCATTTATCCCATTAATCTCTATGGAGCACAATTGGCAGGCAGTATTATCTGTCAAATGCAACATGCTGCTGCAATGTGTATGGGGCTATCTGGAGGACATTGCCTGGTTTTGACAGTTAGCTGAGGTGAGTTAAAAAGGCATCTCAGCCCTCTGGTTGTGCCACCTGACTGTGCTCATGTAAGGGGCCTATGTGAATGGACAAATATGACAGACCCCATTGCTGACTTGTTTGTGAACAAGCTCTAGTACTGTCATCCTCAATCTTTTATCCTTTCTTGGTGAGTCATTGGAATAAGCATGTGAACAAGCATCAGCTATCAGATGTGTAGTAGGAAGAGGCTTATTTCGGTTCAATTGCTTACAAAGTACTTAGCAAGGATAGAAATGAAATCAAGTTTGTTACTAGATTGAGCCAAGAAGACCTGAGCCATATGCCCCCGGTCTTCTACTAAGTATCCCCTGTCTTCTTTGTGGTAATGGTTTCTGTCATCCCAAATTTAATACTGAGGACAAGCAATATTTGCTGAACTTTGATTCCAAACTGGTTTATCTATCTTCCATTCTCTTACCTCTATTAACATTGATTTCCTATCACAGCTCTTTTGAATAATGGTTAATAATCAGGTTAACCTTTTAGTAAATTATAGATATCTGGCTTTTTTAATGAATTATTGGTTTTCTATATTTACCTGCATGTGACAATATTTTTTCAGTTAATAGATTGTGTCTGTTGATTAACAAAGAGCTACATGCAATGAATAAGATGTAGAAAATCACAAAGTTTATCTCCGGTAACAGCTAAATGGAAACATGGGGAGCCCAGAAGTGTCAGTTTTCCAGCAGACTTTGGGGGGCATTAGTTCAGCAATACAGAGGGGTTCAGAGGATCCGGCTGTAGGAGAGATAAATATTCCGTGGGGGAGATTTACTAAAACTGGTGCACAAAGAATCTGGTGCTGCTGTGCATTGTAACCAAAGTTTTATTGTCAAACCTTAATCAAACAAGCTGAAGTTAAAAGCTGATTGGTTGTTAGCAGACCATAGGCTAGAGATAACACACTTAAAACCCTCCTGTTAACCGATTATGCACGTACTCAAGAATTTCCTCTTTGCCTTTTAGCGGTCGACGCTGAAAAAGCTCTCAACCGCGTTAGTTGGTAATTTTTACAACTCTCACTTCAACAGATTGGTCTAGGCCCTTATTTGATTTCATGGATTATGTCCCTTTACTCATCTCC
Source organism: Lithobates septentrionalis (assembly GCA_037952835.1). NCBI lineage: Eukaryota > Metazoa > Chordata > Amphibia > Anura > Ranidae > Lithobates > Lithobates septentrionalis. The sequence goes on along the minus strand of JBBDGP010001075.1, from coordinate 3,178,678 downwards.
ATTAGCCAGAATCAGAGTGAATGGGTCCTTGTCTCCTGCGTTTCCAATTTATAATGGAACACGTCAGGGATGCTCTCTATTGCCCATTCCATATGTCCTTACAATGGAACATCTGGCAATTGCCTTGCGACAGAACCCATACATTACGTGTTTTTTCAGTGGGCCCTCTTCAGGCAAAGATGGCTTTATTTGCAGATGACCTGCTCTTATTTGTTACACAACCACATACCTCCCTTCCCTCAATACTTATGGAATTCCAGAGATTTGGCGAAGTCAATAACTTTAAGGTTAACTATGGTAAAACGGAATTCCTTAATATTCCGTAGCCTCCCTGGCGGTTTTCCCGAGTGTGGCTCGGGGTTAAAAATCAGGACCATTAGCGGTAACCCCGAGCCACACTCGGGATTACATTGCAGGATCCTGGTGTGGCATTACTTACCTTGTCTCTGGGATCCTGCGATGTCCCCCGCAGTGTCCGTGGGCTCTGTCCTCTGCCCGAAGCCTCTCTGTGCCAGGCTCCGTTCCCTGCGAGCGTCGCGACGCACGGGGCATATTCAAAAAAATGTCAAAATCATAACACATACAGTACTGTAATCTTACAGATTACAGTACTGTATGAAATAATTTCACATCCCTTTTGTCCCCAGTGCTTTGGCCAATGCCCTGCATGCAGTTTTATGTGATATATACTGTTCTTTCTGCCTGGAAACTGGAGATTGTCCATAGCAACCAAAAAGTGTCCCTTTACGTCAAAAATGGCTTTAGACCAGCTAGAAAACAGCGATAGTAAATTAGAACACTTGCAGAATTGAGCGATAGTGAATCGTGGGGAAATTTATTTTATTACTATTTATTTTTATTTTTTTTTAATTATTTATTTTTATTTATTATATTATAATTTATGTTTTTGTGTTTCAAACTTTATACCCGGGATATCTACTAGACTCTTGTTTGGACAGATTTAAGTGTGTTATTGTTAAGAATTACAGACCTACAATATAAAACGCCAAATTTCCATGCAAAATAATGGTACCGCTTTCAGCACCTAAAATCCGAAATAATCATACCGCCAGGGAGGTTAATCGCAAATGACAATGACGCAACTTTCAACAAATTTTCCTTTTAATATCTGCCCCTCTTTTATTCGTTATTTAGGGATCCAGATATCAGCCTCTGCTTCACAAATATACTCTTTAAACTTTCTCCTATTGCTTTATAAAATGCAGTTGGACTTGGCCTCCTACACTTTTAAAAGATTCTCATGGTTCGCCAAAATCAACATTCTTAAGATGGATATTCTTCCTCGCCTCTTATATTTATTCCAAACTATTCCTATTCACCTCCCAATCCTGTTTTTTAGAAAACTGCACCGGATGTTTTCTAACTTTATTTGGAGTTCAGCCCACCCCAGAATTCGTAGGACATTATCTCTCCTGAAACATTGAGGCGGGCAGGGGTACCTGATGTTGCTATTTACCAATAGGCAGCAATATTTTCACATATTCTTGATTGGTTCCATCATCCCTCTTCTAAGTTATGGGTACAACTGGAGGGTCACATGAATCCTTTAGATCTTTGTACACTTCCGTGTATCTCACCCGCGCTTCGCAAGGGCCTCTTTACTCTTGCTGGTCTTACTCGCCAAACACTTAAAATATGGGACACTGTGATACCTACTTTTAGAATATCAAACTTTCTGGGTCCTATGACTGCCTTCTTCTGAACACTGGCTTTTTTCACCAGCCTTCCGATCGACCGTGTCTGGCCCTCTAGTAACATAGAAGACTATTTCAAGCCTTCCAGTCCGGCCCAACATTGACTGCGGCCTCCTCTTCCTCGATTCGATTACCCCTGTGTAACTCCATGCAGTGGTTGCAGAGGCAGCAGGCATTGTCTTATATACGATTGATCTCTTTGATCTCAGATATTCTTGCCAAACCAACTGCCTTTGAATCACTGCTACTACAGAAGGATCCACCAAAACATACAATCTTTGGGGGAGTTTTTTTTTTTAGCTGGAAACCCACCTCCAGCGCTGCGGGTCTTCTCCTCCTTCTCTCTGTCTCTCACTACGGCGCTGCTGCTTGAGCCTGTCACGATCCATTCTCCACCCGAGTGGCGCGGCTGCACACTGTCCTCTCCTCTCCAGCTGCCACCTCGGTGTTCCATGTACCTGAGCCGCCTGAGCTGGTGCTGTAACGGGCGGGGGGGAGGGGAGTTACGGCTTGCGATGGTGGGGGGTTGTCCTCCGTGGTGTTGCGGCAGCTGGGGGGCTGAACTGATAAAGGGGGTGGTTTGACCTGGGGGGCTGTACTGATAAAGGGGGGTAGTTTATCCTGGGGGTGGCTGTAGTGATAAAGGGGGTAGTTTGTCCTGGGGGCTGTACTAATAAAAGGGAAGTGGGGGCGTGGCCTAGACAGCAATGTGAGAGGACGTGTGTGACCGGAGCTCCACTTGTGGCGATCCTTCTACCCTCATCCTGCACCTAAAATCGGCCTGAAACTCACCCAAACTCTGTGAACCGGCGGCGCAGACATACCGGATCATGTCCCCTCCAAAGAGAAATACCGCTGCCTCCTCTTCCCTGGATAGATACCGGAGGACGGAGCGGGACACAGAGGAGCAAGATGGCGCCGCGCCAGCAACACACGCGGCACCCCCCTCAGATCCAGCAGAAGATGGAACGGCTAAGGTACTGGAAGCTATTTCATTATGCCAGACTACCCTGATGTCTAAAATTGAGGAAGTTAAGGTGGACATATCCCTTATTAGACATGACATGACTAAACTGAGGGAGAGGGTCACTGAAGCTGAGACCAGGATAGGGCGGGCGGAGGACATATTACACCCTTTGCAGCACTCCTATGAGGACTTGCAGAGACAGATGCAGCAACTTGCACAGAAGCATGATGACCTTGAGAACCGGTCTCGCAGATCCAATCTGCGATTTATTGGCCTGCCTGAGGGCGCGGAGGGTGCAGACCCTGCCACCTTCCTGGAGAAAATTCTGATAAACACATATGGCAGAGATACCTTCTCTACTACTTTTGTGGTGGAGCGCGCTCACCGCATGCCGGCATGCCGTCCACCTGAAGGAGCACCACCCCGTACCTTTATTGCAAAACTACTTAACTTTAAAGATTATGACGCGGTACTTCGAATGGCCAGGCTTAAGGGCAACATTCCCTTTCAATCTGGATTCATATCAGCATTCCCGGATTTCTCTGCTGAGGTGCAGAGGCAGCGAGCACCTTTCACAGAGGTCAAACGCCGCCTACGTGCACACCACATTAAATATGCAATGCTGTTTCCAGCTCGCCTCCGCGTGGTTGGAGAAGATCGAGTGCATTTTTTTGAGGATCCTGCTATGGCCTCGGAATGGATAGATCAACAGGAAGCTGCAAGAAATCGCCCAGCATGACAGCCTTATCGCCCTAACACTGATGTAAGTGCCTTCTTTTATTCTACCAGGACGTTTTCCTACCTCACCCATTATACCCACCGTCCTTTACCATATAAGACCCGCCTATACAACATCACCGCATGATCAGGAATACGTAGAATCTGCAATGACTAAGGCCCAACATTAACATGTTACTTAGTCCCCCTGCCCAAAGTTGATTTGATTTGTCTTCCGCCACCACGACTTTCCAATTTTCAGAACGTCCGTTAGCCCATATTCAGGGCCGCCAAGTTAACTTCAAGTTAACTTCAGCAGATGGTTTTTGCAGCGGACATGTCGCAATTGATGACGACACATAGTCTGGAACATGGAAATGCTCGTCTCTTCTCATCGATTAACCACCAAAACCAGACACGGGGTTTTTTTTTCAAGACCACACCAGAACCTTGGACACCTCTCCCCCTCTTTCTTTTTTCTTTTTACCCCCTTTTTTGGTGAAAATACTTTAAGTTTTGATGCCACAGCGGAGCATAGGCTCAGGTTAATGCGACATACCCACGGTAGTGGGTCGCAAAGGTTACATGTTCTCCATTGCTGGATTTCTATCCAGAATCTGTTCGCACCCAAAGGTTGCTGGTTATACCGCCACTGGCGTTGCCAAATAGGCTCCTGCTGGTGGGGGTACATTCATAAGTGCAATACTTTAATTTCTTGATTGCTATATGCGATTAATTTTTTGTCACTGCACTAGTTCTGGGATGCATACCCCAGTCAAGTCTGGGAGGCTGAGGGTAGGGAGGGGGGTAGAGGGTAATGTTAAGTTAAGAAACATGTTTGATGTTATTTCATGTCTCAAGGCGCTAATACATAGTCGTTTCCCTGCAGGAAAAGGGACAGAGCTATGTCTACCATGGTGCGGAGTGTGGTGGGGTATATGCCCCCACAATGTTTCACACTTATCCTTCCAATACTTGCCAATAGAGCATTATGGCTAATGTAAAATTTCTCTCCTGGAATGTCCGGGGGCTCCGGGATAAAATCAAATGCACAGCGATATTTAATATACTTAAGTCATACAGAGCGGACATTATAGTCCTCGTAGAAACACATGCTACAGGACAACTTCAACGAGCGTTGAAGCGCCCCTGGATTGGCTGGGCTTTCCACTCCACCGACACTCCGCACTCCCGGGGAATTTCAATTCTCATAGCTAAAACTACCCCATTTGCAATAATATTGGTACGTACAGACCCACAGGGCAGATATATTTTCTTACACTGCACACTAAACGGAATACAGTACTTACTAATGGCATTTTATATCCCTCTCCCATACAAGTCCACCTTAATCACAGAGGGATTATTATATATGGCACAACACCCCAACATCCAAAGTATTTGGTTAGGGGACTTCAATATGATACTTAACCCCCGCAAAGACAGATTACAAACACATTCAAACCCCCACCCCCCTGATACCACTAGATTTGGGCGTACACTAACGGAATTTTCACTAACTGACACTTGGAGATACAAATATCCCAATACCACGATATACTCCTGTTTTTCGGCGACACACTCCACTATGTCCCAGATTGATCTCATCCTAATATCAGACACCCTAATTCCCCTACTAACTGACTCAGGTTACCACACAAGATCTCTCTCAGACCACGCCCCATGTTGGGCCACATTAAAGCTAGCCCCGAATAGTGGCCCCCCTACCTGGCGCCTACACCCTTTTTGGCTGACTACACTAAAGGACCAAGAGGACATTCACAGAGAATGGAAATACTACTTTAATACCAATAGGGACACAGCCCCTGTGGGTATGGTATGGGAAACATTTAAACTCCATGCACGCACTATTTTATCTTCCCGGATAAATAGAGCCAAAACCTCTTCCAAAGCTATTTTGTGTCAGGCCTCTGACAAATTGGACTTGATCACTAGGGAGTTCCAAAATGAGCCTTCGCAGGAAAGGGCGTCTGCACTCAAACTCCAAACCCGCCTTGTAGACCAGTTACACTTTGAAAAAGCTAAACAAAAACTTTTCTTTGTGAAGCAACGGATTTTTGAACAGGGAGAACGCGCGGGCAAATTTTTAGCATACCTTGCTCGTCAGGATGAGTCCACCAGTAGTGGTTACACTCCTTGGGCCAAACTCTGTCACATATTCAGACCCTCCAACAGTGGCAAAAGCCTTTCAAACATACTTTATGGACCTATACTCCTCGAAAGTACAAGTCACTGCACAAGAGACCCAGACCTTTCTTAAAGACATCCCCTTTCCCCAATTGTCAGAATCTCAAGTTACTGAGCTAGAGGCCCCCCTTAACTTGGATGAAATAGCACTCGCCATAGCATCCCTGGCACCAGCAAAAGCTCCTGGAGGTGATGGTTTACCACTCGACTTTTATGCAGCCTACTCGGAAATTCTTATCCCCGAATTATTACTGCTATTTAACCATATATTCGAAACCGAGGCCCTACCTGAATCCCTTCGTCAAGCAGTAATCATAGTCATTCCCAAACCAGGCAAGGACCCCCACGACCTAGAATCCTACCGCCCAATCTCGCTCCTCCAAGCGGACATTAAAATACTAGCCAAAATTTTGTCCAGGCGTCTTAACCAAAGTATTCTCTCCTTAATAAATTCGGATCAAACGGGGTTCATGCCTGGCATGAATACAGCCATGAACTTACGACGGTTATACATGAACATTCAAGCTGATCATGAGAACGTGGGAAATAGGGCGGTTGTGGCGTTAGACGCCGCAAAAGCTTTTGATTCGGTGGAATGGGGGTACCTGTGGGAATGCCTTAAGGGGTTCGGATTCGGGCCCAATTTTATTAAATGGGTAAAATTACTATACTACTCCCCCTCGGCTAGAGTGGTAGTCAATGGGCACACATCCGACCCCTTCCCCCTGGGACGCGGAACCAGACAGGGATGCCCGTTGTCCCCTCTACTTTACGCCCTGGCTGTGGAACCCCTGGCCATTTCACTCAGGTTAAGCCCAAATGTACGAGGACTGACCAAGGGACCCCTAACAGAAAAACTGAGTTTATATGCCGACGATATGCTTCTATATCTAGAGGACACTGGCCCTTCTCTTCAAAGAGTTCTTGATATTATCGGGGAATTTGGGAAGCACTCAGGGTTAAATATGAACTGGTCCAAATCACAGATTCTCCCCCTTGACCACTCACCTCCCTCCCATCATGCGGCCTCCCTTCCGCTACAAAGAGTGGCCTCAATTAAATATCTGGGCGTGACTATTACAAGAGATCTCCGTGAATTTATAGTCAATAACATCGAACCACTCTTCCCCCTTCTAAAATCTCGCACACAATCTTGGGCTAGGCTTCCTCTAGGAGTAATAGGGAGAATTAATTTATTTAAAATGGTACTCCTGCCAAAACTTTTGTACATATTTTGGAACTCCCCAGTGCTAATCCCACTAGAGATCTTTAAAAAGATAGATCAAATCATCAACTCTTTCATATGGGGGTCTAACAGGCACAAACTTGCTTGGAACACGATTAAAAACCCAACCTCGTCAGGAGGAGCGGCCATACCAGATCTACACACCTACTACATAGCTGCACAGCTTTCACATTTCTATCATATTCACAAGACTGATGAACTTAGATACCAAACATTGGTATGTGAAAGACCAAATAATGATATGCACTCCCCACTACAAGTCCTATTTAGGAATGAGAGCAGGAGACGAACAAACAAGGTACGGCACCCACTGTTACACCAGCATTGTTATGTATGGGGAAAAGCGATCAAAATGTCCAGTACGGACTTTTTCCACTCACATACACCCTTATGGCATAACCCCCTTCTGAGGGAACTACTGATCCTACAGGGGGCCAACAGATGGGCTGCTAAGGGCATAGTGTTCCTTTTCCAGGTTATCACTATATTTGGGGTAAGACACTTCCAAACACTCTGCGAAGAGTTTGACCTTCCCTCTACCATGCAATTTAGCTATTTGCAACTAAAACATGCGCTTCAGGCGCAATTTGCAAACGGCTTTCCCAATCCACAAATGCTCCCACTGGTGGACATTATCACAGGTTCCTCTCCAGAAAAACTTATATCCCACTTGTACACCGCACTACGTACTAGAACTACTGCCAGAATAGGAGATATAGCAAAATTCAAATGGGAGGTAGACCTTGGCCAAATAGATAACACTGATTGGGAAAATATACTGGAAAATGTACGGAAAACCTCACCTAAACTATCCGAACGCCTGACTCAACTGTACATTATTCATAAGTCTTATCTTACACCTGCCAGAATAGCCAAATTCTCTCCAAGTCAGAATCTAAATTGCCCAAGATGTCTAGGCACTCCATGTTCCTTTTTCCACTTGATCTGGTCATGCCCAGTAATAACTGAATACTGGACACAGATTATAAAATTCCTCCATGACCATATGGGTTCACCACTACAACTAGACCCCAGGCCGTGCTTACTGGGTTTACTCCCAGACACCATGTCTAGGCCTCTGGCTACACTCCTCAGTGAAACACTGTTTAGTGCTAGGAAACTAATTGCCAAAAACTGGTTGAGAACCACTTCTCCTTCTGTCCAGGACTAGTTGAGAGAGGTAAATGCGTCCCTGCCATATAAAAAAGTACTCTACATACATAGGGGTTGTCTTAAAAAGTACAATAAGATATGGAGCTCATGGCTAACCAACAATAATACCTGTACTACATGACCACTAATGTATAGCTGCAAGATTATGGAGGCTACGGTTTTCATTATCCTAAGAAGATATTTTGGGGAAATGTCTAGTTTAATATGAACAATGCAATGTAAATGGCTAACCTAGTTACAATGTCCAAGTTATGCACATACCTATGTCTCCTTAGTCCGGTGTAAACAATGATGGATAAGTAAGCTAGAATATATGTAATGCTTATAACCATTTATGCTGTTGACATGACACGCATTTTATTTATATGATGTTTTTTGACAACAATAAACATGTTCTTTTCAAAAAATAAAAAATAAATAAAAGGGAAGTAGTTTGTCCTGGGGGGCTGTACCGATAAAGGGGGTAGTTTGTCCTGGGGGCTCTACTGATGGGGGGGCTGTACTGAGGGAGGGGGGTAGCTTGTGCTGTGGGGGCTGTACTGATGGAGGAAGGTGGTATGTCCTGGAGGGGGCTGTACTCATGGAGGGGGGTTGCTTGTGCTGGGGGGCTGTACTGATGGAGGGGGGTGGTTTGTCCTGGGGGGGCTGTAATCATAAAGGGGGTAGTTTGTCCTGGGGGGCTGTACTGATGGTGGGGGGGGGTGGTATGTCCTGGGGGCTGTACTGACGGAGGGGGTTGCTTTTTCCTGGGGGGAGGGATGTGTACTAATTTAGGGGGGCTTTGCCCTGGGGAGAGGGGTGTGGTTTGTACTGAGGTGGGTCTGTACTGATGGAGGGGGTTTATACGTAGTGGGGGGTCTATACTGAGGAAAGGGGGTCTGTACTAAGTGGGGGGTCTATACTGAGGGGGGACTATACTTCATGGAGGGAGGGTCTGTACTGAGGGGGGACTATACTTTGTGGAGGGAGGGTCTGTACTGAGGGGGGGGACTATACTTGGTAGGGGGTCTGTACTGAAGGAGGGGGGTCTGTACTTAGGTGCGACTATAGTTGGTGGAGGGGGGTTACAGCATGTTTTACCGCATCGTGTGACACCAACCCTAGTGGCGCCACTGGCACTGGTGTGCATGAGTACTTGGCGCCCTCTTGCCTACTTAAACTGGCTCCATAGAGCAGAAGATTGCTGAGTGATCGTCAGCTTCTACCATCTGTGACCTGATCCTGTGCTTGTTCGTGTGTATACCTGGCCTGTTTGACTTTGCTTCTTGGGTTGTAACGGAATGTCATGTTGTTTGGCAAAGTTAATGTCCATAAAGCAACTGCAAGCTGCAAAAAGCGACAAAAGCTTGAACTGCAATAGTTCGCCCAGACACTTGAAATGGGATGGGCAGGGCAACATGAGCTGGATTATTTCCTGAAGTGCATCCAGCCATAAATGAGGAAGAGGGCAGCTGGCTTGGTCTCACAGGGCAAGTCCGCAGTAGAAACATAAGTTAGCCATTCTGCGGTGAAGCTTCTCCTTTGATGGATAGTGGAGAACGGAGGAGGCCAATCTGCTTTGGTTCCACTTCTGCAAGGTCAAATGTGGATGAAAGTGGTACAGGCGGAACAACAGGTATAGTGGTATGGGTATGAGGTCTCGATAATATCCTAGGTGGATGAAGACTGCTCACCTTTTCAGATTCCCGATCACACAATCTCTGATCCAATTGTATGACTAATTGAATCAGACCTTCTAGGAAATCGGGCAAAGCCCCTCTAGCCAGTTCATCTTTAAGGGGTTCTGACAGGCCCAAACAGAATTGGTAATGCAGGGCTGCCTTGTTCCAGTCAGTGTCTGCACCCCATTTACGAAATTCCACAACATAGTCCTCCACAGGCCTATGGCCTTGCTGCAATGTATGAAGGGTATATTCTGGCATGGCAGCCTGCTGAGGATCCTTGTAAAGCTGGGCCATAGCCACAAAGAAGGAGTGTAAAGTCTGTAATAATGGGCTTTCTTATTCCAGTAGAGGATTGGCCCAGGATTGGGGTTCTCCCAGAAGCAGGGAGATGACAAATCCTGCTTTGGTCTTATACAAGGAGAAAGTCTGTGGCTGAAGCAGGAAGTATACATGACATGTATCTTGAAACACCCGGAACATACTGCAATCTCCTGGGAAACGTTCTGGTGTGGCAACCCGGGGTTCTGGAGGCAGCAAGATTACGGTGGGTACTAAAAAGGCACATGTGGTTATAGAGGGTTCAAATGTGAAGGCCCTCCTCATTGCAGAGTCACCGAGCGAAATCAAAGTCAAAAGTTGAATACCCTTGGTAATCATTAAGTACACATTGGGGGTCATTTACTATAGAGCTGTGGCGCTAATTGCCGCAAATTAGCGCTAATTAGCGCTAAAACGGTATTCACTATAGCGCTGGTGAGAAAATACTCCCAAAATCGAATTTACTATAGTTCCCTGAAACCAAATAGCTCTCAAACCCTTACTCTGCTAAAGCCTGGAGTAGTGCACATGAAAATAATGTTTAGAGCATGATATAATTGCCTAAATGGTACTGAAATATGCGGTATATTATTTAAAGGTAATCTGCTTTTAAACTGTGTGAAAAAGTGATTTCTACACTGAAATATCTTTAAAAGTCTGAAAAGTGAAAAATTCCCCGTTTTGGACAACTAGGTGCCCACACAACTGAGCATGCTCAGACCTGAAAATAACTCTCATTTTAACTCAAGTGTCTTTTTTAGCCGGAGCTATAGTAAATACCAAAATGAGAGCTAATTAGAGAGCATTTTTTTGAAGTGAAAATCTGTTCTATTTTAGTCCAAATCAAGTTTCAGCCATTGATTCTAATGGAACAATTCTAACTTTCACAAAAAAAAACCTTTTAATGTTGAGCTGAAATGTATCTTTCTGTGAAATATATTTTCCTTTGCAACATTGTTGCTTCTACTTAAAATATTTTGATTTTAAGAATACTAGAATGTGGAATGTTTTGATGTTTTTGTAAAATATATTTTTCTCTGTCACTTTCACTTGTAATGCCGCGTACACACGGTCGGACTTTCTATTCTACTTGGTCCGGCACACTTTCCGACGGACTTTGTCCGCCAGGTGCGCCGGACTTTAAAACGGACGGACTTGCCCACACACGCCCGGACTTTCCGGCGTGCTAAGTCCGCCCGTCTTTCCGACGGACTTTCGCCGGAGTTCCGGCGGACTTTCAGAATGAACGGACTTGCCCACACACGGACAAGTCCGTTCATTTTGAACGTGACTCAGGTGCGACGGGACTAGAAAAGGATGTCAATCTTGCCTCTTTTATCGGCGAGATTGACACCTTGCGAGCCCCGTCGCGGGGCATACCAGGCCCTTAGGTCTGGTATGGATTATAAAGGGGAACCCCCTACGCTGAAAAAACGGCGTGGGGTCCCCCCTAAAATCCATACCAGACCCCGATCCGAGCACGCAGCCTGGCCGGTCAGGAAAGGGGGGTGGGGACGAGCGAGCGCCCCCCCCTCCTGAACCGTACCAGGCCGCATGCCCTCAACATGGGGGGTGGGTGCTTTGGGGGAGGGGGGCGCCCTGCGGGGCCCCCCCCCCACCCCAAAGCACCTTGTCCCCATGTTGATGAGGACAAGGGCCTCTTCCCGACAACCCTGGCCGTTGGTTGTCGGGGTCTGCGGGCGGGGGCTTATCGGAATCTGGGAGCCCCCTTTAATAAGGGGGCCCCCAGATCCCGGCCCCCCACCCTATGTGAATGAGTATGGGGTACATGGTACCCCTACCCATTCACCTAGGGAAAAAGTGTAAGTAATAAAACACACTACACAGGTTTTCAAAATATTTTATTAAACAGCTCCGGGGGGGGGGGGATCTTCCTCCGGCTTCGGGGGTCTTCTTCCGGCTTCGGGGGTCCCTCCGCTTCATCTTCTCCCGGCGTCCGGTTGGTTCTTCTCCGCTCTCTTCTCTCCAGTTCTTCGGCCGGCTCCTCTGCTGTCTTCAGGTAGCTCTCTTGCCAGCAGAGGTCCAGACTTCTGGGCTTCTTCTCTTCCCCAGATGTTGACACGACGCTCTCTCCGACTGGACTGCTCTCCGAGGGCTGCGTTGTGACTTATATAGGCGGAGACCCCGCCCCCTTTTGATGTCACAGTCCCTGGGCATGCTGGGACTGTGACGTTTTAGGGGGCGTGGTCAACATCACCCAGGTCCGGCGGGCTTTTGGGAAAAAGTCCGCCGGAAAAGTCCGCCGGCGCCCACACACGGGCGGATTGTCCGGCACACTCTGGTCCGCCGGACCAAGTATGCCGGAAAGTCCGACCGTGTGTACGCGGCATTACTCTCCATCTCACAACAATCTTTACCCCAAACTCACACAGGTGTCTTTATAATCCACAAACAATACCATTGCTGATGCAAATTTAAAATGAATCACAATTTTTTGTGCATTTTATGTTTTCCAAATATTCATAATTTGAGCCCAAAAAATGTGATATGTGTACCAACATCAGAAAGCAAAATGTAATTCCCAAAAATTTGAGGGTAATATTCTACTCACCCACAAAAAACACCAAATATCACTGAATAAATCAAGAAGAATAACTCTTGAGTATTGTAATTCCATCACTTGTATGTCCAAAGAAATGCAGTATTTATGTTTTTTTATATGCACAGGTACATATGCTTAGAAAACTGTTGCTTTGTTTATGTGGATGCAAATGGACTTTGATCTTTGTCCTGTAGTTGGAGATTTGATGCACATAGCCAAGGGCTAACACAGTTGTGAATAGTATTATGTGTTCCTGCTCATCAGGTGCAATCACTTTAGACCAGTGGTTCTCAACTCCAGTCCTCGGGACCCACCAACAGGCCAGATTTTAAGTATTACCTTGGGGAGTTGCAGACTAGAATACTGCAATCACTGAGCGGCAAGTGACATCACCTGTGATGTATTTCAGCTATCTTGCAAACCTGGCCTGTTGGTGGGTCCTGAGGACTGGAGTTGAGAACCACTGCTTTAGACATACATGAAGAGACAGATTGAAAGATACTAGTGGGCGTGTACTTCTATTGGGTGTGTCAGTGTGCTAACAATACAACCTCTCTTATATAAAGGCCTGCAGTAGGGGGGGTAGTTTGGCCTGAGAAGGACAGTTTTTTTTGCTGTGATTTGTGGGGGAGAAGGAATGATAGTTTGCATATTGACAAATGCCCAACTGGGCATATTTGATGAAATGCTTGTGCATTTTTTTCAATTAAAAGTGGGTTTATGTGGCCATGCTGTCAATTTTGTGCGTGTATTGTTCCTGTCTGATCATGCAAACATTGTTTGGAAGCATCTGCTGACCTACTCTTTTTGATCTTGTTGTTTAATCGTGTACACCGAAATGCAGCTTCCAGCAGAACATGGTCACCAATGTATGTATGTGTGGATTGTGGGCTGGTGGTGGGTGTTTTGAAAAAGTCTTTTGTAATATTATGTTGGAATGCTTTGTAAGAATGATTGTTAAGTATGTTTCTAAAATCTTGCAGATAACAATGTGATGTGTTGCCCATTATACACTGAAATTAAAGCTGTGTCCACTCTAAGGTTTTGTCAAATTTTAGATTGTAAGCTCCTATGAGCAGGGCCCTTAAAATCCCTTTGCTAAATGTAGCACCATATATCCTGTCCAAATTTTTTTGAAGCTAGTAAATGAATGTAAATTTTTTTTTCTGCTGGTAAAATAAAAGTACGTTATTGAGCTTTGTTGTGGTGTTTTTTGTTTTTTTTATTCTTCTACTTTTCTTTCTCTTTAGTTTTTGTGGGTGGTGTTTTTGGGAAAGTGCAATATCTCTTATATTTTATTTCAATATGTATTTTTGCACCAAAAAACAAATCTCTTTGCCCTGGTTCACATTGATGCTACTTTGAAATCGCGCTACTTCACTTGAAGTAGAACGATTTCAAAGTAGCAAGGTCAGCGTGATTTCAGGTGCTACTTGATAGACATCCGTGTGGCTTCATACACAAATGTTTATTGAAGTTGCACCTGAAATCGTCAAAAGCAGTGCAGGAACTACGTTAGCAAATTGGTGCGGCGCCACAAAAAAATGTTGCATCGATTGGAACAGTGCCATTGTTGCTAAAAGTCATGCGATTTGATCTCTCAAATCACATGACAAATCGCTTCAATATAAACCTAGGCTTCTGCACACCTGCAAGTAAATGATAAAGGTGGAATCTTTATATATAACAGCTGTGGAGAATTGCAGGTAATGAATTCAGCTGGTGGATAGGCAGTGTTGTATGTGTCAGCTTTAATTCACATTGGTGCGATTTGACATGTCAAAGCGGTGACAATTGCACTGTTTTAATTGGTGTGACTTTGGGGTGCAATTTGTATTGATATCAGTGCAGAAACATGCACAGATGTCTCTGAACTACCCCCTGCAGTCGGGACTGACATGCGGGAATGAAAGTATGTGATTTCAGCTGAACGATTTCCTCCCTCTGTCAGTGTGAACCAGGGCTCAAACTGGGCCTTTTGTTTTTGTCATTCACCTGCTGCTAACCCAGGGACACCATTTCTTATCAATCGCCTTTAAATGTCATAAGTAGAAATACAAATTTGCATATCGGCAAATAAACAAAAATAAAAAAATTCTAATAATGGTTGCGATCAAAAGAGTGTGGTTTCGCATTCTGACCCAGAAATATATCATTGTAATCACCCGGAAGTTCATGTGCTGGTCAGGATCTAGGTGGACATGGCGAGGTCCCTCTTTAGCAAAGAGGAGGTGCTGCTCATTTTCCGGATAAGGGTATCATATGTACTTGTGCTTAATCAATGTGGGGGTGGATATGGTACTTAGATTTGGTGTGGGTGGGGTTCATTGATTTGTTTGGCATCCCTACACATTTGCTTCTGGCCCATGTGCACACATAACTTCCTGCATTTGTTCTGCTGATGTAAATGCAAGTATAAATGAGAGCTTCTCTCTATTAAAATATATATGACTTGTTTCACAGTTGGGCGACTTTGGACCTCCGAGTTGCTTGACAAGTTGTACCCTATGATTCTCAATGATAACTAGGGATGGGCCAAACATCCCCCCTGTTTGGTTCGCAGCAGAACATGCGAACAGACAAAAAATTTGTGCGAACACCGTTAAAGTCTATGGGACACGAACATGAATAATCAAAAGTGCTAATTTTAAAGGTTAATATGCAAGTTATTGTCATAGATAAATAGATATTAAACAGACACCGCCCTGTCACCTATCAATATCTCCACCGCGCCTACTGGAGACTAAGAGTGTAATATAGATGAATCCACTAATATCAAAACCGTGTGGTAAATAAACTCCCCACACCTAAAGTGAAGCTGCCCCTTTAAGATAAATCAAATATAAGAATGTGTGTTTAATCTAGTATGCCAGCAGCAGAATATAGCTACAGGCACTACACAGAAAAAAACAGAGGCGCTATTAATCAATAAAGTGAACCTGTGCTACTCACCAGTGATGGTGTGACCCCCTAAAAGGAGTCGGCGTATCCAAATAATTAAAGTGAACACTCAAAACTGTGTACAAAAAAGTGTGTACAAAAAAATGCTCGAACCACTATATAAAATGCACTCAATATGTGGTAAAAATACAGTGATGATGTGACTCCCTCCGCATAACTCACCATCAATGAGTACTAAAATAATAGTGACTCTTCAGTGATAAGGTGCAACTTATTCAAGCTAAGCATGCATTAATACATACAAAATCACCACTTTCAAAATATCAGTCCAAAAATCAGTCCAAAAAAAAATTATTTTTTTGTTCAAAGAAATATTTATGACAACACGCGTGATGAATAGTGTTCAAATAAGTGTTCAATCTTGATGCAACCCGGTGATAGCAAAAATCATCCACCACTCCCTTGGTGCACGGTGCTTCCACTCCCTTAAGAATAACACTCACCGACTAGCTTTGCCTGCACTCTCATGCACGGCAAAATTCGCTTGTTTACCACCCCCGGGTAATAGGATCAGACGTTGTTTCCACGGTGATTGTTTCAACAAAAGGCCCACATAAAAGAAATAAAAAGTGCTCCAAATAGTGTGAACCAGTTTAAACACTTTTAATAAAATCACTCCAATCTTCCAATATGTCACTCACATTTTAAAACGATAAAATCAGCCAAAACGAATAAAGTGCAAATCACATCAAACTTTGTGTGGTGGAACCAAACTGCAACAAATGGCCACGGCGGACCCGAGGTGTGTCGGCGCACAGCGTTCAATCTCACCACCTCCCTGACAGCTCCTCCGCGTCTCCGTGTACTCTCAAAACTTCCTCCCTCCGTGAGGATAGCAGCACTGTGTGTCACGTATTACGGCCACGCCCCCGACATGTTTCGTCACAAGATGACTTATTCATGGGAACCATGAATAAGTCATCTTGTGACGAAACATGTCGGGGGCGTGGCCGTAATACGTGACACACAGTGCTGCTATCCTCACGGAGGGAGGAAGTTTTGAGAGTACACGGAGACGCGGAGGAGCTGTCAGGGAGGTGGTGAGATTGAACGCTGTGCGCCGACACACCTCGGGTCCGCCGTGGCCATTTGTTGCAGTTTGGTTCCACCACACAAAGTTTGATGTGATTTGCACTTTATTCGTTTTGGCTGATTTTATCGTTTTAAAATGTGAGTGACATATTGGAAGATTGGAGTGATTTTATTAAAAGTGTTTAAACTGGTTCACACTATTTGGAGCACTTTTTATTTCTTTTATGTGGGCCTTTTGTTGAAACAATCACCGTGGAAACAACGTCTGATCCTATTACCCGGGGGTGGTAAACAAGCGAATTTTGCCGTGCATGAGAGTGCAGGCAAAGCTAGTCGGTGAGTGTTATTCTTAAGGGAGTGGAAGCACCGTGCACCAAGGGAGTGGTGGATGATTTTTGCTATCACCGGGTTGCATCAAGATTGAACACTTATTTGAACACTATTCATCACGCGTGTTGTCATAAATATTTCTTTGAACAAAAAAATAATTTTTTTTTTGGACTGATTTTTGGACTGATATTTTGAAAGTGGTGATTTTGTATGTATTAATGCATGCTTAGCTTGAATAAGTTGCACCTTATCACTGAAGAGTCACTATTATTTTAGTACTCATTGATGGTGAGTTATGCGGAGGGAGTCACATCATCACTGTATTTTTACCACATATTGAGTGCATTTTATATAGTGGTTCGAGCATTTTTTTGTACACACTTTTTTGTACACAGTTTTGAGTGTTCACTTTAATTATTTGGATACGCCGACTCCTTTTAGGGGGTCACACCATCACTGGTGAGTAGCACAGGTTCACTTTATTGATTAATAGCGCCTCTGTTTTTTTCTGTGTAGTGCCTGTAGCTATATTCTGCTGCTGGCATACTAGATTAAACACACATTCTTAAGTTATTGTCATAAAAAGTGTTTGGGGACCCGGGTCCTGCCCCAGGGGCCATGTATAAATAGCAAAAAAGTTTTAAAAATGGCTGTTTTTTCGGGAGCAGTGATTTTAATAATGCTTAAAGTGAAACAAGAAAAGTGTAATATTCCTTTAAATTTCGTACCTGGGGGGTGTATATAGTATGCCTGTAAAGTGGCGCATTTTTCCCGTGTTTAGAATAGTCTGACAGCAAAATGACATTTCTAAAGGAAGAAAAAAGTAATTTAAAAGTGCTAGCGCTAGTGCCGATGTTCTGCCGAGAAAGTTCCCCCTGGCGGATAAGGACTCCCCTGTACTGCGCAGGCGCAGTGCTTGCGCAGTACGAGCCGCCGAAAATAGCCAAAGCTAAACACCTGTGAGTCAGCTGTACAGGGCGCCTGTAACAGGGCCCCTCGCAGGCTCGCTTCGCTCGCAACACTTCGCTCGCCACGCTTCGGGCATGGCCTTGCTTCGTTCGGCATATTTTTAGTGTACCTCTATGTCCACTTGGATGGTGGGGCTTGAACCTGGACTCAAGGCAGAATGTAGTGCGCAGGCGCCGTGTAGAGCTGACGATCAGCTGTTCAACTTCGGAGACTTTAGGCGGCTCCATAGTCATTCGCACTGTGCAAGCGCAGCGCATGCACAGTACAGGGGGGTCCTTATCTGCCGGGGGAACTTTCTCGGCAAGACACTGGCTATTAATGAATTGAAATGAATATCCGAGCACACAACCTGGCAGGCCACAGGAAAAGAAGGGGGGACGAGAGAGCGCCCCCCCTCCTTAATCGTACCAGGCCACATGCCCTCAACATTGGGAGGGTGCTTTGGGGTAGCCCCCCAAAACACCTTGTCCCCATGTTGATGGGGACAAGGGCCTCATCCCCACAACCATTGCTCGGTGGTTGTGGGGGTCTGCGGGTGGGGGGCTTATCGGAATCTGGAAGCCCCCTTTAACAAGGGGACCCCCAGATCCCAGCCCCCTCCCTGTGTGAAATGGTAAGGGAGTACCCCTACCATTTCACCAAAAAAGTGTCAAAAATGTTAAAAATGACAAGAGACAGTTTTTGACAATTCCTTTGTTTAAATGCTTCTTCTTTCTTCTATCTTCTTTCTTCCTTCGGTTTCTTCCTCCATCTTCTTCTTCTTCTGGTTCTTCTGGTTCTTCCTCCGGTGTTCTCGTCCGGCATCTTCCTCCGCAGCGTCTTCTTCCCTTCTTCTCCTCAGGCCGCTCCACATCCATGATGGGAGGCTCCCGCTGTGTGACGCTTCTCATCTTCTGATGGTTAAATAATGGAGGGCGGGGCCACCCGGTGACCCCGCCCCCTCTGACGCACGGGGACTTCCCTGTGGCATTCCCCGTGACATCAGAGGTGGGCGGGGTCACCGGGTGGCCCCGCCCTCCGTTACTTAAGAACCGTCAGAAGAGGAGAAGCGTCACACAGCGGGAGCCTCCCATCATGGATGCAGAGTGGCCCGAGGAGAAGAAGGGAAGAAGACGCCGCGGAGGAAGATGCCAGACGAGAACACAGGAGGAAGAACCAGAAGAAGAAGAAGATGGAGGAAAAAACTGAAGGAAAATAGAAGATAGGAGATAGAAGAAAGAAGAAGCATTTAAATAAAGGAATTGTCAAAAACTGTCTCTTGTCATTTTTAACATTTTTGACACTTTTTTTGTGAAATGGTAGGGGTACTTTCCCCGCCCGCAGACCCCCACAACCACTGGGCAAGGGTTGTGGTGATGAGGCCCTTGTCCCCATCAACATGGGGACAAGGTGTTTTGGGGGGCTACCCCAAAGCACGCTCCCAATGTTGACGGCATGTGGCCTGGTATGGTTCAGGAGGGGGGCGCTCTCTTGTCCCCCCTCTTTTCCTGCGGCTTGCCAGGTTGCATGCTCGGATAAGGGTCTGGTATGGATTTTTGGGGGGACCCCACACCATTTTTTTTAAAAATTTTGGCGCGGGGTTCCCCTTAAAATCCATACCAGACCTGAAGGGTCTGGTATAGATTTTGAGGGGGACCCCACGCCATATTTTTTAAAATTTTGGCCGGGGTTCCCCTTAATATCCATACCAGACCTGAAGGGCCTGGTATGGAATTTAGAGGGACCCCCATGCCATTTTTTTTTAAATTTTGGTTCGGGGTTCCCCTGTGGGGAATTCCCATGCCGTTTTTATCAATGAACTTTTATGTGTATTGTAGGACCGGCAATTCATTAATAGCCGCGAGTAGTTTTAAATGACTTTTTTTCCTTTGAAATGTCATTTTGCTGTCAGACTGTTCTAAACACAGGAAACATGCGCCCCTTTACAGGCATACTATAGACACCCCCCAGGTACGAAATTTATAGGAATATTACATTTTTATTGTTTCACTCTAAGCATTATTAAAATCACTGCTCCCGAAAAAAACGTCCGTTTTAAAAAAAAATGTTTGCATTGATACATGTCCCCTGGGGCAGGACCCGGGTCTCCAAACACTTTTTATGGCAAAGAACTTGCATATAAGCCTTCAGTGAGAACTTTGGATTTTGCAGGTTCGAGCCCCATTGACTTCCACTATTCCAGCATATGTGATCTGACAGGCATTATTGCTGCAATAGAGCTGCTTTCCATTTGCATTAGCGCTGACTTTCTGAGAGTTGAAGTCTTTCTGGCCTTTTTTGAGACTTATTTCTTGGTACTGTAGGATAATTTTTTGGCGCTATAGTAAATGACCCCCATTGTATCTTAAATGTATGCAAATGTTTTTTTAGAATGGAACTTCTTTCTCTTGTTTATAGTATAGATATTCACTACTTTGGTTTTTTATAATTTACACAAATGTCACTTTTTTTCTTGTATCATTACACCGTTTGTATATTTGAGAGCACTGAAAAAAACCATTTTTTGCACTTACATGAATTTCCTTATTTATGTGATTAGCGCTGCATTGTTTTTTATTCATCCATATTGTAAATGTAAGTTTAAATTCTGTTTTTTTTTTTTCTATATTTGAAAACCTTAATAAAACAAAATGTAAACAAAATGTGATTTGAAAAGTAGTTCAGCTATGTTGAAGTCATATTGTCTTTTATATGTCTTCCATGTGATGAATAAATGCCTGTGTTTAGCGATGCTGATAAGTCAGCATGTCCACAGTTAAGCTAGAAGGCCATTCTGGCCACAGGAGTATACAGCCAATTACTCTGTAAATATTTTTTATATATCATTTGTTTTTCACAATGAAAAGTCATTTTGTAAAGAAAAAGCTGCTCAGCTATTATATTCTCCACAATGGAGTTTGCCTCTTTGGCCAAGACTACCTCCACCTAAGCGTGTGGAGGTTCCAGGTTAAAGGTGATAGTAGGTATGGTTAGTGATCAAAATATTGATCAAAAAAGAGAGAAGATTGTAAAGAATATTTCTGTATATAATTGTTCTCTATTTTGTATGTATTGCACACTGCACTCACTGTGCACACGGCACTAATAACGTTTTCAGTACATGTTTGCATTCTTTCGAGTCCTGATTAGAATTAGCCTGCCTATGTTAGGCCCTTTGTTACCATAAAAGTACAATTGTAATAATAATGTATTAGCTACGTAATCATGTGTATAAAAACCTTCAATTGTTAAGACCCTGAGTTGTTAGGGGACTACTGGCCTATCCTAACTCATATGTCCCTGATAGGTAGCCCTTGTTATATTCTTAATATCTAAATTTTAATTGGCTTTATACAGAGTATGAATTCCCTATAATTGTATGAATGGCAGACATTGAGTTAAATAACATCCAGATGGTGACTTATTAACTGAGACTTCAAAATCTAGAACCTGTCAGGATTTTGATGCATATTGTAAATAATATATGTATGGTGTTACGGTATTCCTATGTAACCGATATTCTGTTTGAAAGAGGCATTTTTTTAAGTGGTCTGATGTTTAGTCTGATTGCCTCTTTCCCATATCCTGTCTTATGAAGGAAAGTCTGTTTAAGATGAACCAGATATTGAGAGGTCATATATCTACTCTTGCCCCCACTCTTGTAAAAGGGGAGTGATTATGGGAGTGTGTATTTTTTTGGCGCGGAATTCAGTATGGGAGTTTATAAAAGGAAATCCTTCTTGAAGACGCTCTCTTGTCCATCTTGCCTGCCTTCAGAACAACATCTACAGCACACAGACTTTCCTTCAGGACACATGAGGTTTATCGCCCATTTTAAAAAGCCAAGACAAAGGAAATCCACATGGACTGTCTATCTTTGAAACAAACGAACTATATTTGAATCTTTTTTGATCATATATGAAACAACACTAATTATGACTATGAATGTACTATTTTTGTAAGTATTTTCCAAGTTTATGTGAGTACAATAAAACACACAGTTTGATTTAAGCTGACTCAGACATAATTAAGGAAATTCGTCTCACAATCAGTCATCATTATAAAAAGCTTTTTCTACAATATAAAGCTTTTTATTACAGCCCTGTTCACCACTAATGCTATCATATGATCCTTTGTGATCACCACTTACATGCATATTACTCTGCTTCTACTCCTAAGGGTTCTATTTCATATTGTCGCATCACTTTGCAGCTTTTTCATTATACTGATTACGAGTGAATTTCCCTACCTACCCTTCCTTTCCTCCCCCCCCCCCCCCTTCCCCTCTCTACCCCCCCCCCCCTCCTGCCCTTGTTGGGCCCTTGTTTATGTTCATATATTTTCATAGTATACAGAGTCTGTGTTTAAGGCTCTCCAGTTCTGTACTTTATGTTTGTACCTATTTTGTGAAAACTCAATAGCTATTTTTCAAAAAATTAAAAAAAAAAACCTTCAATTGCATCAAAATTAAACAGAACAGTTATTTGGAAATATGCAGAGTTTATCTTTTGTGTCTGTTCCCTTCTGCGGTAGTTATTATTCATTTGGAACCACTAATCAATATAAGGATAGAATTTGTCTATCTATAAAATATATCCAGGACAGTTACAGGTAATCCAAAAAGGATTTCTATAACACCAATGAAACACATTTACCAGCACCAGCTTATTTTCATGACTTGATTAGGGAAACAGAATAACTCATCGTGGAAACAACATTGCTATTGTGTTGGTGGCTGGTGGCATGGCTCCCCAGCAATCAGGAGAAGATTGAAGTCTGCCTCCTCCAGACTTTGTCCACCTTCCACCTTCTCATGCCCTACTGGAGCCAAAAGGTGAAGCTCTCATTTATTGAGGGGACTGTGTGATTGCGCGGGCCTGTGATAGGTGGAAGGGGGCTCTGTAAAGGGGGAGCTGTGTGACTGGGGGGCTTTGTGATGGGGGAGTGTGTCACAGGGGGCTCTCTGTGGTGACGGGGGGGTCTCTGTGATGATGGGGGTCTCATGTATAGAGGACCTCTTATGTATAGGGGGAACTCTGATGTGATGGGGACCTCGTGTATAGGGGGGACTCTGATGTATTTTAGGGACTCTGATGAGATGGAGGCCTCTTGCATGAAGATTGAGTTAATCAAGGCACAGGTGTACATCATCCCAGACTCAGGTTTGCCATAAGTAAAATGTACTTTTTTTTTACATTTTGGGCTTGCCATAGATAGATCATTTTTCCCCTCAGCCAGAGGGTTGATTAAAAAAACTGAATGGGTTTCCCCATCCACCACACAAGAGAGGAGGATGAAGGAATCTTCCCGACTGTGCTACTGTATACTGACAGTGGAGACTCCTTTGGTGTCAGAATACACAGATCAATGCTGCATCCAATTGGCTGCAGCCGCTGATCAAATGAAAATTTTTTAACAGTCCCGTGCAAAAGAAGTCAGTCATTACATCTGCTTCTGCCAAGCAGGAACAGCCATAGATGAATCGAAATTTGCCTGATCCCTGCTCAACTGGCTGAATTGGTCAGCTTTAAACTGGAGTGTCCCGAGGTTGTGCATACTTTTAAAGGGTGCCACCATAAAATATACTAACAACTCTGAAAAGAAGAAAAAACGCTGGTATGTGCCTTAGTTGCCTAATATTCTCAAGCTTGGCTTCTAGCAGTTAAATGATTTGTTTTTTAACTTCCCACTATCTTAACTTTTTCTGTGCTCACCTTTCCTTTTCACTTTTTATGTTTTGTTTTTTCCCTTGGATCTTTTAAAAGGGATCACGAAGAGTGGAATATCAAAAGTGGCCCAAGTATTTTTTAAGGGGGCTGTAGAGAACACAAATGTGCAGGCATTGATATGTAAAGGGGCTGTAATAGCAGAGATCTCTAGTAGTCTCATGTAACATGTCTTCATTCTATGACTGTCCCCCTTGAAGCATGTCCCCAGTCTCCAACAACCCCTACAGCATGTTCATAGTCTCTGACCATCCCCTGTTGCATGCTTGCAGTCTCTTGCAGCTTTCTGTAGTATAAAAATGTACCGGATAGTATGTACAGCCCTTTGACAGTGTCAGGGGCTGCAATTTCAGCATACTTTATAAAGTAAATTGATCAACACTAACAGCAAGAAAGGGAAAAGAGAATGAAGATAGGGAAAACAACAAAAGGATAGAGAGCAGTAATGATACAGAGGAAGAGACGCAGCCTCACTCACCATGTTTTATCCCATGGCGCTCTACAAACGTCACAATAATTGTCTAGGTACCCAGGAGTGCCCTGTGTCTTTTAGGACTCCAGAAATACCTCCAAGTACAAATGTCTCCAACAAACGCACAAGTATCAAAAAAATAGATTTAGTTTTATTGATATATATATTTTTTTATATTTACTTTTTTATTGTATAGACACATATTAACACATTAACTTATTAAGCACATCATAATCCTTTATCTATGCTCTAAACAGTTATTCCCCCAACCCAGAAAACCCTCCCCCAAAGGAGAAAAAAACCCCATCCCATACCCCCCCCTCCTCTTCTCCATTCCCTACACCTTCATCAGTTCCTCCAGGTTCCGGACTCCCTGAACTCCCGCCATTTGCCCCATATATTCCGGAATCTCTCCAGTGAGTCCTCTTCTATATGGATAGTTTCTTCTATGACTCTTATCATTTCAACCCTTACAACCCAGTCCTTCATGCTCGGAACTTCCTGGGACCTCCAGAGACTCAGGATCACACTTTTGGCCGCATTTAAAAGAAATGGGACAAAGGTATTCTTATATTGATGTGCCGTTCTTCTTGTATCGTGAAATAGATAGTCCCGTGGATTCTTCTGAATCTGTTCTCCTGTAATTTGATAGGTTGCTGCCAAGATTCCCTCCCAGTAGGGTTGGATCTTTGTGCAATCCCACCAGAGGTGCGCAAAGGTCCCCGGGGCATCACATCCCCTCCAGCAAGTTGGAGGTCCCTCTGTCACGATCCTGTACGCCCTCTGGGGGTCACATACCATCTCGCCAGGAGTTTGTAGCCCGTTTCAACTGTCTTTGTATCTCCTGAGGAAAAATAAGCCATTCTCAAAATTTTCCTTCTATGTTCCTCATCTCTGAGTGGGCCTATCTCCTTTTCCCATTTCCCCAGATATGGAGGGAATTCCGGTTCTGTTTCTTTAATTAGTATTCTATAAATTTTTTATTTTACTTTGATTTACATTGAGGGGAGAGCAGAGAAGTTTCTCTATTGTCCTTATGTGTCTTTTTCCCCGTAGCGGTTGTGGTAGTGATTGTGCAAAATGCTGTAGTTGTGTGTACTTCCATTTATCTAGTGACATGTTTCCCCATTTTTGTGTGATTTCCACATAAGTGCAAATCCTATTTCCTTTCATTACATCTTGTAGTAGTATTTCTTCTTTTTTTTGCCCATCTAGTGAAGTATATATGTTCCTCTTTCCCTGGCTTGAAATAATTTGTGCCCAGTATCGATAATAGTGGTGAATTATAATCCCAGTGGTGCTTTCTTCCTAAGTCATCCCAAATTTTGAGAGTGTTTCTGGTTAGTGGGTTTGCACTATTCGCTAAATCTCAGTGCTGCCAAACCATCTTCCCTAAATCTACCTTACTTTGTGAAATCTCCATATTTACCCAGCTTCTCTCCCCTCTTTATTATGAATCCATTCTGCTATCCGAGAAATACAAATCACCTGATAGTATTTCTCAAAATGCAGAGCTGCTAATCCTCCTGACCTTTTCGCTTTAACCAATATTGCATATGCGATTCTGGGCCGTTTATGTGCCCAGATATATTTTAATATCATTGATCTTAGTTTTTTTTAATTAGTCCTGGGGTACAGTTATTGAGATCATTTGTAAAATGTAGGTCAACCTTGGTAGGATATTCATTTTTAAAGCATTAATTCTTTCTGTCCATGAAAGGGGTTTATGTCTCAGGTTCTCCAAGTATTCTTTAATCTTATTGAGCACTGGTATATAATTGGCCTTGAACATAGTCTCTACAGATGTTTTAATCCCAGGTACCCCAATCCCTCCTTACACCATACAAAGGGGAATTTAGGTTGGATCGCCTGCTGTTCCTCCCTTGGGGAGGTCAGTTTTCCGTATCTAGTTAAGTTATCTAAAATAACTGGAATTGTTATTCTAGGGTTAGACATATACAAAAGCAGGCCGCCTGCATATGCAGCTACCTTAAACTCCCTTTCCCCTACGTTTACCCCTCCGATATCTGGGTTTTTCAGTATAGCCGCTAACATAGGTTCCAATGCTATTACGAACAGCATTGACGACAGGGGGCACCCCTACCTTGTCCCGTTAAATAAATCCAAAGGAGGGGATAAGTTCCTGTTTATTCTAACGTTGGGTGATGATAAAAGGCTGATATCCATTTCATCATCTTTACCCCAATACCCAGATGTCTTAGTGTTCCAAACATGAAGCCCCAGTCCACCCTATCGAAGGCCTTTTCGGCATCAATCGACAGGAATGCAACTGGGGTCTTCCTCCCTTCTACTTCATGGATCAAACACAGAGATTTCAGACCGTTATCTTTCCCCTCTCTCAATGATACAAACCCTACCTGATCGCTGTTTACCCAGCTTGGTAGCAGAGGCTTTAATCTTTCCGCTATTACTTTAGCGAAGATCTTTATATCTGTATGTAATAGGGATATTGGGCGATAACTCGCTGGGACTGTTGCATCCTTCCCTTCTTTTAGTATGAGGGTTATATAGGCCAATAATGATTCCTCTCGGACGGTCTCTCCTTTGGTCAGGGCATTGAGATATTCACATAGTTTGGGGATCAGGAGTTTTTGAAAGCTCTTATAATATAAGATGGAGTACCCATCAGGTCCTGGGCTCTTTCCCAGAGCCATGCTTTTTATTGCTTTTCTAACTTCTTCTGGGGTGATTGGGGCTTCAAGTTGCTCGAGTTCCTCCTTAGGCAGCATGGGAAGGTCAAGACCTCACAGATACTCATAAATTTCTCCCTCCCTGCGTTCCTCTCTCTGGTTCACGTTGTATAATGAGCTATAGTATTTATGGAACACTTCTGCTATTTCAGGGGACGAATAAACCATCTCTCCCTGATCATTCTTGATTTTAGGGATAAAGGAACAATTTTTTTTCCCTTATTACTCTAGCCAACCACTTCCCAGATTTATTTCCCCATTGATACCTCTCCTTGTTTACCATGTTGAAGGCACGTTTTTTCTCTTGTTCTAAGAGGTCCGCTAATTGCACCCTTTTTGTTACTAATTTCTGTCTCTCCAGGATACCTTGGGGTCTTGTCATTTGTTCTAAATCCTGTATCTCTCTATATAGAGAGTAAAGTTTCTCTCCCCTTCCTCTCTTTTTCCCTGCACCTACCCCTATCAGTATCCCCCTTATGACAGCCTTATGTGCTTCCCACAGGGCTGAGCGGGAAATTTCTGGTGTGTCATTTACCTCAAAGAAATTTTCAAGTTCCTGCTCAATCTTCTTAATTATCCCCATGTCCTGAATTAGAGAGTTGTTTAGTCTCCAGTTCCTTCCCATCCTAGTATTTGGTATTTCTAATTGAATCCCTACTGGAGCATGGTCAGATAAGGTAATTGTTTTAATCTCCGCGCTTATAAGAGATGGTAATAATTGATGTTCTATAAAGATGTATTCAATCCTTGAAAATAACCCGTGGACTGGGGAGTAGAAAGTGTAATCTCTATTTCCTGGGTGCCTAACCCTCCATGAATCTGCCAGCTGATGTTCCAGTAATAGTTTTTTTACAGCCTTCTGTCTTTTAGCTGTAAAGCGAGAGGGGCCCTCTGTTATATCTATCTGCGGCTCTATGCTCAAGTTTAGATCCCCCAAAATTATGAGTTTACCTTCTTTAAATACTTTGCGTTTTTTTAAAACTTTCTTTAGGAATAAGTCTGGTTCCCTATTTGGGGAGTATATATTTGCCAATATACATTCCATAGTAAACAAGGTCCCTTTTACAAAGAGAAATCTTCCCTCGGGGTCTGCCAGTTGCTCTCTTACTGTGAAAACCGTGGTCTTATCAAAACCTATGGCCACACCCCTCGAATGGCTAGATGTTGAATCTCCATAAGACCAAATAGGGAAAGAATGTGAAGCCTGTCTACACCCTGAAGCATGAGCAATATGCGTCTCTTGGAGACAGGCCACATTCGCCCCCCCCAAAAAAGGAGCTCTTTATTTACTTTGTACCTTTTGCTTGGGGTATTCGTCCCCCTTACATTATAAGTGATTACATTTATTGTGGCCATGGTTCGTCATAAAAGAGCAGCTGGCAGATCGCGGCAAGTCCAGAGAGAGGGAGGAGAAGAGAAAAACAAAACACCCCCCCAAATACACCCCCCTCCCTTCCTCAAAATCCTCCCCCTATTGGGAGGATGGACTAACTCCATGTTGTTCCATGGGTCCATCAACATCTATCTGGATGTCGTTCGGTTCCCATATCTTCTTGGGAGAGGATACTCCTACACCGCCGGCCCCTCTACTGTCCCTCTGGGCCCCTCCCCCTCCACCACACCCACCCACTCCACCACCTTCCCCTTTTAACTCTGAATTGTACCCTCATTTCTTATTCACCAGCTTCTCTCAGAGCGCCTATCTTATTGCATAAAGCATACTCTGCCCCTACCTCCCCCTCCCTCCGCCCGACTACAAGTCCAGTGCATGCTAGCCAGAGCTACTGTTGACCCATAGTTCTCCTGCCAGCCCAGTAGAGAAGGGGGTGAGAGGTCCAATTTGCTACAAAAGTCCCATAAGTCTTCAGAGAATCTTAATACTGCGCTGCTTCCATCTTTTATCCCTTTAAGGCACGCTGGGAATCCCCACTGATATGTCACATTCAGTGCCCGCATTTGTTCTGTCAGCGGTTTAAGGAGTCTTCTTCTTGCTAAGGTTTCTGCTGATAGATCTGAGATTATTTGCAATTCAGTTCCATCATATGAAATTCCTGCTGCAGTCCGTATGCCTTCCATGATTTTAGACTTCTCTTTGGCATAGTGGAACTTAGCTATGACGTCTCTTGGATTGTCGTCCGCTTGGGATTGATATCTTGTAATCCTATGTACCCTGTCCAATTTCAATATTTCTGCTGCTTCCCCTCCCAAGCATAGCGTTAAACAATTCCTGCATCACTTTTGTTAGTTCATCATTTTTATATTTCTCTGGTATCCCTCTTATCCGCAGGTTTTTTGGTCGGCTTTGTTTTTCTTGGTCCTCCATTTTATAGAATAACAGTCTATTTGTTTTCTGCAGGGATTTCATCTGTTCGTTAATTTCCTCCAGCCTTTGATCGTATTTGTCCATTCTTTCCTCTATTTCTTCTACTCGTCCCAGGACCTGACCAAAGTCTGCCCTGACTTCTGCTATATCTGTTTTCATTTTCAATGATACTTCCTTTTTCGCCAGCATCTCTTTATTTGTGGTAGGCTTGTTTGGACTCCCTCTAGCCTTAAGTTCTCCTTGGTTTCTACTTCCGCACCTCCTTTCTTCTTTTGTTCTCCATTTTGTGCCTTAGAGCTTCCTTGGGAGTTACTCCCTACATTCTTTGGCCATGTTACAGGTGTGCCCATACTCGCACATGCTGCGACTACCTGCCTAGAGCTGCCTATAGCTGCCTTGCCCATTCTCTGTCATACTTGTTTCAGCTGCCATATAACGCTGAGTACCCCCTGGGCTCGCAACAGGCAGTACCCCTATTTCCTAAGGAAAAAAAGAAAAAGGAAAATTGACCCCTAATGGCCCCAACTATCAATGATGTCAAGATAGGAGGAATATAAAAGGGGACGACCTTCAACAGGCAGTAGAAGAAAATATTACAGCGCACACATGCAAAAAAGATATTTACCTCCAGCAAGGCTAGTTTAAAACACCTAAACATTTTCAAAAAAACATTATCAGAAAATATGGGGATTTGGTCACACCATATTGTTATATGGTGCTAAGCCCACTTACTGCGACAAAGTACCCCATGATTAGTGGGTGCTACACTATCCATAGATTGGGAGATCCTGCATCTCTGAACCATGAGAGCAATACACTCTTCTAAATGGGAGAATCTTGAGGTCTCCACCCATGACACAAGTGGACACTAATGAGAGGTACTTAATGAAGGAGTGGGGTGCTCCTCACCCAAAAGGATTTGGTCAGAATCCATACAATAGACAAACAAGATATTTGGGGGGCACACCCTAAAAGATGCATTAAAGATGGTGCAGCCATAAGATCATACAACAGAACAAAATATTACAGCGCACACATGCAAAAAAGACATTTACCTCCAGCAAGGCTAGTTCAAAACACCTAAACATTTTCAAAAAAACATTATCAAAAAATATGGGGATTTGGTCACACCATATTGCTATATGGTGCTAATCCCACTTACTGTGACAAAGTAACCCATGATTAGTGGGTCCTACACTATCCATAGATTTGGAGATCCTGCATCTCTGAACCATGAGAGCAATACACTCGTCTAAATGGGAGAATCTTGAGGTCTCCACCCATGACACAAGTGGACACTAATGAGAGGTACTTAATGAGGGAGTGGGGTGCTCCTCACCCAAAAGGATTTGGTCAGAATCCATGCAATAGGCAAACAAGATATTTGGGGGGCACACCCTAAAAGATGCATTAAAGATGGTGCAGCCATAAGATCATATTTGGTCACACCATATTGCTATATGGTGCTAAGCCCACTTACTGCGACAAAGTACCCCATGATTAGTGGGTCCTACACTATCCATAGATTGGGAGACCCTGCTTCTCTGAACCATGAGAATCATTAAGTACCTCTCATTAGTGTCCACTTGTGTCATGGGTGGAGACCTCAAGATTCTCCCATTTGGAAGAGTGTATTGCTCTCATGTTTCAGAGATGCAGGACAGCAGAACAGAGGGGGACAGAGGAAGAGAGAGGGACAACAGAACGGAGGGGGACAGCAGAACGGAGAGGGACAGAGGAACGGAGGGGGACAGCAGAACGAAGAGGGACAGAGGAATGGAGGGGGGCAGCGGAACGAAGAGGGACAGAGGAACGGAGGGGGACAGCGGACGGGGACAGCGGAATGAAGAGGGACAGTGGAGGGGGACAGCGGAACGAAGAGGGACAGCGGAGGGGGACAGCGGAACCGAGGGGGCATGGAGGATGCGGTGACAGTAAGCAGTGATCGCCTGTGGGGAAGTTACAAGCACCGATCATCAATGTATGTCACTAAGCAGCTGAAAGCCGCTGGGGGAGAAGCTTGTAACTCCCCCACGCGCCGATCACCGCTGACTGTCAAGGTATCGGCGGAAGCATCGGGAGCATTTGCCCGAGTACAAGTACTTGGGCAAATGCTCGGTATCGGGACAACCCTAGCTAATACCAATAAATTATTAAATGGATAGCAAAAATTATCAGCAAATAGCGGAAGTTGTAGGCCCACCACCAAGGCTGACCGAGGTTTATCAGGAAATAGCGACAGTAACCAAGGAATGGCAGCAGTTATCAACGAATGGCAATCGTTATCACAAAATAGCAGGAGTTATCAGATAGAAACAGCAGTTCTCATGAGACAGCAATGATCTTCTGCAAATGGTAGCAACTATCAGCAGGTAGGTGCAGTTGTCAACACTAGTTATCGGTAGAAAGCAGCAGCAGTTTTCAAGGCACAGCTTTAGTTAACCACGTGCAGTTGCGTAGCGTGGGTTGTCAGCACCTGGGGCAAGGCAAGTAATTTGCGCCCCCTAACCTGCGGACTTTTAGCACTCCCCAAGTCCCTTCAAATACAATAGTACAATGGGCGTCCGCAGGTAGGGGCAAGGGGGGGCGAGTGACCCCCCCTGGAATTGGCAAGGGTCTGCCTTGGCCGCATTTGTAGCTGTGCTGGCTCTGTGTTTGTGCGAGTCGGCTCCACAGCTGTTGCAGATCAGTGTCATTGAGCTTACAGAGTGCTTTAATGCCACCTCTGGCTGCTTCCTGTATGTGCGCCCTCGTGTTTGTTTTGCTGCCTGTAATGTATTTTCAAAGGGATATGTGGAAACAGGACCCGGGAGAAGGAAGACAACCCTGACCTTACAAGTGGGGATGTGAGTACAAGTGAAGGGAGGAGGCTGTTTGTGTACAGGGGGGCAGAGCTGTGTTTGCCTACAGATTTGTCTATGGCGGCCTGACATATATAAAGATGAGGGGGCAGCTGAGTGCATACAGGTATGATCAGTGAAGGGGGGTGCCAGATATAGGAAAGATCATATCATCTGTCATGTATACAGCGATATACACCCATATTCCTTCCTGTATTCCTCCATCATCACTGACTGCAGATAAACATCATTTGTCCTGTATATATAGCTGTATACAGGACAGATGATGTATATCTGCAGTCAGTGATGATGGAGGAAGTTCTCTATATACAGGTAGCTGTATATACCCACCTTCCTTCCTGTGTATATATAGAGACCTTCCTCCATCATCACTGACTGCAGGTATACATCATCTTTCCTGTATACAGCTATATACACCCACCTTCCTTCCTGTATATACTAATACCATCTACCCCCTCTATATACACCTACTATACAGGCCACATTTGATCGGCACAATGAGGCTGCAATTGATGGGCACAGCGAGCCTGCATATGATGGGTACATGCCTGCCCTTTATGGGATAATGACTAAGCCCCTCCCCTTCATGACATTGTCAAAGGGGCGGATCATGGGTGACCTTAAAAACGGTGCCACCCCTCATACCTTATTCCTATACTGACCACTACACTAACCTACTTGATTTCAACACTGACCAATCTGATTCCTTTACTGACCATTACACACGACACTGACTACTATACTATACTGTACACTACACTGAGAACTACACTGACCACTATACTGTCCACTACACTACACTGACCACTATACTATACTGTCCACTACACTACACTGACCACTATACTGTCCACTACACTGACCACTACACTGACCACTACACTGTCCACTACATTACACCGACCACTATACTGTCCACTACACTATACTATCCACTACACTACACTGACCACTACACTGTCTTCTACACTATACTGAACACTACACTGACCACTATAATGTCCACTACACTATACTGTCCACTACACTGACCACTATACTGTCCACACTACTACACTGACCACTACACTATACTGTCCACTACACTGTCCACTACACTGACCACTATACTATACTGTCCACTACACTGTCCACTACACTGAACACTACACTACACTGACCACTATATTGTTCACTACACTATACTATCCACTACACTACACTGACCACTACACTGTCGTCTACACTATACTGACCACTATACTGTCTACTACACTACACTGACCACTATAATGTCCACACCACTACACTGTCCACTACACTATACTATCTACTACACTGACCACTACACTATACTGTTCACTACACTGGCCACTATACTGTCCACTACACTGACCACTATACTGTCTGCTACATTATACTGTCCACTACACTATCCACTATACTGACCACTACACTGTCCACTACACTATCCACTACACTATACTGACCACTACACTACACTGATAACTACACTACACTGACCACTATACTGCCCACTACACTGACCACTATACTGTCCACTACACTATACTGACCACTACACTGTCTACTATACTGTCCACTACACTTACCACTATACTGTCCACTACACTACACTGACCACTATACTGTCCACTACACTATACTGTCCACTACACTGACCACTATACCGTCCACTACACTATACTGACCACTACACCGTCCACTACACTACACTGACCACTATACTATACTACACTGACCACTATACTGTCCACTACAATGTCCACTACACTATACTGACCACTACACTGTCCACTACACTACACTGACCACTATACTGTCCACTACACTACACTGACCACTATACTGTCCACTACACTATACTGTCCACTACACTGACCACTATACTGTCCACTACACTATACTGACCACTATACTGTCCACTACACTATACTGTCCACTACACTGACCACTATACTGTCCACTACACTGTCCACTACACTATACTGACCACTACACTGTCCACTACACTACACTGACCACTATACTGTCTACTACACTACACTGACCACTATACTGTCCACACCACTACACTGACCACTACACTATACTGCCCACTACACTAACCACTATACTGACCACTATACTGTCCATACACTATACTGTCCACTACAGTATACTGTCCACTACACTTACCACTATACTGTCCACTACACTACACTGAGAACTACACTACACTGACCACTACACTACACTGACCACTATACTGTACACTACACTGACCACTATACTGTCCACTACACTATACTGTCCACTACACTGACCACTAAACTATACTGACTACTACACTGTCCACTGCACTACACTGACCACTATACTGTCCACTACGTTGACCACTATACTGTCCACTACACTATACTGTTCACTACACTGACCACTATACTGTCCACTACACTATACTGTCCACTACACTGACCACTACACTACACTATACTGACCATTACACTGTCCACTACACTACACTGACCACTATATTGTCCACTACACTACACTGACCACTATACTGTCCACTACACAATACTGTCCACTACATTACACTGTCCACTATACTGACCACTACACTGTCCAATACACTACACTGACCACTATACTGTCCACACCACTACACTGACCACTAGGGTTGGGAAAAAATCGATTTAAATCTTGAATCGAGTTGAGAGGTCAAATCGATTCAAAATTTAAGCAATTGCCCGCTGCGAGCATGAGGTTTTAGGCGAGGCCGCGGCTTCGGCCTAGTCCGCGGCTACGGCTGGACGCTGCGGACTAGGCCGAAGCCGCGGCCTCGCCTAAAAACTCATGCCTGCAGCGCCTCCGGACCGGCGCAGACACCGCGCCGGGCCTGAAGAGCTGCGGGCAAGGAGTTTTTAGGTGAGGCTGCGACTTCGGCCTAGTCCGCGAGGCCGGACGCCGCGGACTAGGCCGAAGCCGCGGCCTCGCCTAAAAGCTCATGCCCGCAGCGCCTCGGGACCGGCGCTGTTTCCAAAAAAAAAACTCGATTTGAATCGTGAATCGAGTTTTTTTAAGAGAATCGAAGATTTTGTTTTTTAAGAGAATCGAAGATTTTTTTTTTTAAGAAAATCTCCCAGCCCTACTGATCACTACACTATACTGTCCACTACACTGTCCACTACACTGTACTATCCACTACACTACACTGACCACTACACTGACCACTATACTGTCCACTACACTGACCACTATACTGTCCACTACACTATACTGTCCACTACACTGACCACTATACTGTCCACTACACTATACTGTCCACTACACTGACCACTATACTGTCCACTACACTATACTGTCCACTACACTGACCACTACACTGACCCCTACACTGTCCACTACACTGACCACTATATTGTCCACTACACTACACTGACCACTATACTGTCCACTACACTATACTGTCCACTATACTGACCACTACACTGTCCAATGCATTACACTGACCACTACACTGTCCACTCCACTGACCACTATACTGTCCACTACACTGACCACTATACTGTCCACTACACTGACCACTATACTATACTGTCCACTACACTACACTGACCACTATACTAAAACTTGGGACAATCAGCGCAAACTAAACGGTAAAAGATAAATGCAGGCTGAACACTACAGGATTCACCAAGCCTATGTAACAAACTAAAAAAAACAAAAGAAGTGCAGCGCAAATAATAGAATAAAACACAGTCTATAGATTCAAAGATGAAATCTCTCTTAGTAAAGCCAGTTCTTCTATATGAAACCACGATCGTCTCCCCTTAAACACATGTATGTGCTTACCAGATAGGGTGGACCTCTTAAGTTACAGGAGGTCAAACGGTCATGGGTTCCATATGGGCTGGATGGACGCTGCACGGCCCCTCTGGATATCCTCTGTGGTTACCGAGAAGCAGCTCTCCAATACGGCAGTGAAGCGGATGAAACTTCCAGTGCCGTGATCGCGCGTGGCCATCGGTCATCGTGACCGCCAGCCACGTGCATAGGCACCTCCACGCACGCCCGCTATAAAGGAGCCGACGTACAGCTACGATGGCTCGCGGGATCGTGTCAACCTGCTGCAGTATAATGACGATGGCTGGTTGGCAAGCAGTTATGCAACAGACAGCATGGATTCATGAAAGACAGAAGTTGTCAAACAAATCTGATTCTTTTTATGAAGAGGTCATTTTGCAAAAGCATTTGACACAGCCCCCCACACATGGCTAATGTGTAAGGTTAAAGTGGATGTAAACCTGATTCATGAAATTTAACCTATGCACATATATCTGTAGTGTTTTCTTATCTCTCTCCAAAGCACTAAGTCTGTGTGCTTCTGCTGTTTTGTTGCTCTGTTATCAGCATGATAACTTCTTACAAGTTCTCCATCAACCGAGATAAAACCAGCCTGAAATTTTGAGAGGTTTCTATAAATAGATTAGGAGAGAGCTTGTCTTGTCACAGCACAGCTCTGCATGTTTCTTCCTTCCTTTGCCTATGTGGAGTGGGGCTGTGTACCTTTCCTCCAATCAGATGTCTTGGCTGTATGCCAACAATCCCCTGAACAGGAAGAGAAAATTACAATGTGCACTTTCTAAAGAATATATAAAGCTGGGGGCGCATGCGCGGCGCGATGCGGGATAGACGTGAGTGATCACAGCTCTGTCGGTCCCGGTTATCACAGGCTTAAAACACCAGGGCTATTTTGCTCATACCCAGGCAAAAGCGACTCCATCTGCTAGTGGACACAGCGGTCCATGCCTGGAAGAGAATCGAGACATTTTAAACGCTCCAAGCACCACTTAACTAACTTTCTGCTGGATGCAGCAAACAGAAAGCACAGGAGGATGTCTCAAGATGGCGCCGGCGCCAGCACACAAGCGGCCTCAGGAAAATCTGCATCCATCCCATCCAGTCTCTCATCTAACGCTGGGATCAGTGAGTACACATCTCCCCTCTCCAAAGCTGACTTAGATGCCAGCCTGAGCACCATTTTTGAGAAATTAGTGGACAAGATTGAAAGTGAGGTTCATAAATCCACTACAGCCCTGTCACAAGAGATTGCTAGCATCGGCACTCGCACTGACATACTGGAAACAAAACATGATGAACTGTCGCTTGCCCATAATGACTTAAGGAAAGATTATGAATCATTAGCAGACAGCTTTGCATTTATGCAAGCCCAGGTTGAAGATCTTGATAACCGAAATAGACGCCATAACATCAGACTACGCGGCGTCCCAGAATCGGTCACAGACCTTATGCCTACTGTTTCTAAGATATTTCATAATCTTCTACCAGATAAACCTTTATCTGCATTTGTCTGCGATAGAATCCACAGGGCACTACGTCCCAAACCCACCCCTGACAAACCACCCAGAGATGTTATCATGTGCATGAAAGACTTCCTGGTTAAAGAGGACATCATGCGTGCTGCAAGAAATTCCCCTAACATCTCCCTGGATGGTAAAAAGCTGCAGATATACCCAGATATTTCCCCTGCTACACTAGATAGAAGACGCAGGATGAAAGATGTCACTAACATCTTACAAGCAGCAAGAATAAAATATAGATGGGGCTTTCCATTCAAACTCACTATCCCATACAACGGATCCACATACCCAGTCTACAATATAATTGAAGGCAAAGAACTGCTTGTGAAACTGGGCCTTCTGGAACCGGAACCACAGATTTCCCTCAACCCCTAGACCTTCCCCAATCTGGTCTACTCCTTCCTCCAGACGAAACGCAAACAACCAAAGAAGATGGCGTCAACCATTCCAAGAAGACCCCTCATGACCACATACAACACTTTTACAACCCTTTGCTGTATGGGAGTTTCTTTCCCCTTGTAAGGAAGATAGTAGGAAGAGACTTTTTTTTTTTCTTTTTAAAGATGGACTTTTCGACCCACGCAACAGGATCCAATAGACTGACATCAAGTTTATCTCTGACCAATAAGCATCCTAAACAGTTCTTCTTCCAGAAATGGAAGCCCAGGACCCCCCCCTCTTCCCTCAAGAATTTTTTCCTGACGAAGTTGAGTAGTCCCCTGCAACATATATCCCCCTTACAAATTTGGTTTTTTTTTTTCTCATTATCCTTTTTTCTCTTTTTTTTTGATGTTCTCATCTTTTGTCTAAACAGACTTCCACTTTATACCTCCTCCCTCGTTTAGAGTTATAAGTTAATGGATGTCTCTTATCCACATCATTGAGACGGGAAGTGACAACATTCCCTTTCATCTGATACCCCACCCTCCTCCTCCCCCTCCCCCCTTCCCCCTCCCCCTCCCCCCCCCCCCCACTCTTCGCAATTTTCATTCCCCCCCTGGTTACTTTATATGGTTTTGTATTTGAAACTTTAAATTTTCCTAGAATTAAGGCCTGTGACATCCGCCACCGCTGGATTGTCCCCCATCCTGCTCGTGTTATTGGTCGCACACCCCCGATTTTGTGTTGTCGCGCCTGGTGACACTTGCAGGACTAGGACTGTATTGTCCTCTTGAAGTTAATTCACTTGTTAGTGACAGGATGTTTCTTGTCCCTTTGTTACTATTTTTCATCTTGGTTCTTTACATTTTTATCGCCCTTAAGGCAAAAGACATAATTCTTTTAAAAAATGGAAGTTTTCATGACATCTTTCAACCACAGAGGTCTGAATATTGGTATAATTGCTTTTATTATGGCATATTACTTTTATGGTATGTTATACTATACATAGTGTTCCTTGTATACTTACATTACTTTTCTCCCCTCCCTTCTGGAAATATTAGCACCACACTTACCAAACACACACAAAAATATTTTTGTCTATAGCTCATCTCATATTTAAGATGGATTCTATTCATAAACTTATTACCTTACTCACATACAATGGTCCTTAGAATTATATCACATAATGTTCAGGGTTTTAACTCACCTCACAAACGGAAAAAAGCTTTCCAACACTATAAAAGATTGGGAGTAGATGTTATCCTTATGCAGGAAAAGCACTTTGCTTCCACTAACCATCCCAATTATTTTGACAAGACATACAATCAATTTTATTACACCACCTTCCATAACAAAACTCGTGGTGTAGCCATATTTATACGCAACACCATTATCCTAGACATACAAAACATATATAAAGATGTTGATAGTTGGTATATCATCATCAAGGGTCTTATTAATAATAAAGCAATAACATTAGCATCAGTCTATGCCCCTAACGAATCTCAATCCACCTTTTTCACAAACTTCTTTGATAAGCTTGACCAATACAGCTCACCTCATATAATTCTAGGTGGGGACTTTAACCTAACTGCACACCCAACCTTAGACAGAAGTAAAACTTCCCCCTCCTCTAAAGCATTCTCTAAATCTATAAACCGTTATTTAAATAATTTTCAACTTATATACTCATGGAGATCCCACAATGTAGGGGTTAGGGCCTATACACATTATTCTTACCCCCACAAAGTCTATGCTAGACTGGACTATATCTTTTGTACCCCCATAATGTTGGCTAATTCTTCCATCCCTTATCCATCGCTGCCCCTGGTCTGACCACGATATTACCTACTTTAAAACATCACACATAGGACTCTCTCCTTCCCCCTACAATTGGCGACTAAATGATTCAATTCTAACTGACCCCTGAATAACACAAACTATTTCATTACACATTGAGAACTATTTCACTGAAAACGCTATTGATGATATTTCCCCCACAACTCTCTGGACAGCTCTTAAAGCAGTTCTACGCTGCCATCTAATCAGCATAGCAGCCAAAAGAAATAGAGAAAAACTCACAAACATTAAAAATCTTACCAGAGAATTAAACCTTCTCTACAACAAGTTACAACAAAACACCACCTAAGAAATCACAAAACAAATTCAAGATAAACGCAAAGCTCTAGATCATATATTATCAGCAAATACCGAAAAATCCCTGAGATTCTCAAAAGCTAAATTTTTACTACACAGTAATGCCCCGTACACACGGTCGGATTTTCCGATGGAAAATGTCTGATCGGAGCGTGTTGTCGGAAATTCCGACCGTGTGTGGACTCCATCGGACATTTTCCATCGGATTTTCCGACACACAAAGTTGGAGAGCAGGAGATTAAATTTTCCGACAACAAAATCCGTTGTCGGAAATTCCGATCGTGTGTACACAAATCCGACGGACAAAGTGCCACGCATGCTCAGAATAAATAAAGAGATGAAAGCTATTGGCCACTGCCCTGTTTATAGTCCCGACGTACGTGTTTAGAACGATCGGATTTTCCGACAACTTTGTGCGACCGTGTGTAGACAAAACAAGTTTGACCCAACATCCGTCGGAAAAAATCCTAGGATTTTGTTGTCGGAATGTCCGAACAAAGTCCGACCGTGTGTACGCCCTATAACTCCCCCTCAGCTATGTTCGCCAAAAAACTTAACCATGATCACAAACCCCCTCACACATATAAGCTTAGAGATCAAACTGGAAATATGATCACCCATCCGCAAGGTGTGCTTAAAATCTTCTCCTCTTTCTATAAAGACCTACTTTGTAGTCCACAACTCCCTCTTGACCAACCCTCTAAATCATGGCTAGACGATATCCAACTACCTACTCTTAATGCTCTTCAAATAGAATCCCTTAACGCCCCTTGCACAGAAGCAGAAATAAGCAAAATTATTAAATCTCTCAAAACATCTACTGCCCCTGGCCCAGATGGCTTCTCATCTTCATACTATAAAAAATATTCCCCTCTCTTAACCCCATATCTATCCAAACTCTTCAATCATATTCTTAATGGTAACCATTTCCCAGATGAAATGCTTCTAGCAAACCTTTCTCTTATCCCCAAACCACTTAAAGATCATTCTCTACCTCAAAACTACCAACCTATATCGGTCCTCAACACCGACCTTAAAATCTTTGGTAGATTGCTCTCGGACAGACTAGCAGCAGTCATTACTAATTTAATACATATAGACCAAACTGGTTTTATCCCCGGTCGACAGATAGTTGATAATGTTAGACTAGTCACCAATATTATCCAAGATGCCAACCTAACCTCCCACCAATTATGCCTTCTCAGTTTAGATATTCATAAGGCATTTGACAGCGTTAGCTGGTCATATCTAAATTATCTATTACC
Source organism: Lithobates septentrionalis (assembly GCA_037952835.1). Taxonomy (NCBI): domain Eukaryota; kingdom Metazoa; phylum Chordata; class Amphibia; order Anura; family Ranidae; genus Lithobates; species Lithobates septentrionalis. Next base: position 3,137,574 of record JBBDGP010001075.1, on the reverse strand, counting down.
CAAATACAGGATTTCAGAAAATTTTTTACAAGGTTTCAATGCACTTTACCACAACCCTCAAACCAGAATCAGAC